>JALIZH010022467.1:0-34544 GCA_030522465.1 Rhipicephalus appendiculatus
TTGTGGTCGGTGAGAATGGCAAATTCTCGCCCTTCGAAAGTACCTCAAGTGCTTCGCGGCAAGGTAGGCCGCGAGGAGCTCGCGCCCGAAAGTACTGTATCGGCGCTCAGTGTCGCGTAACTTTCGGGAAAAGAAGGAGATAGGAGCCCATGCACCACTGATTCATTGATGAAGAGCGGCTCCCACTGCTTGTGAGGAAGCGTCCACCATGACGCTAGTGGGAGCAGTTGGTGAGGGTGGTGTAGGAGAGTGGATTTGGCGAGCTTGGTCTTAACGGCAGCGAAGGCTTCATCAGCGACCGTTCCCAGGGAAGAGTGGCCGACTCAGCTTTCGAAGTAGACAGTAGTGCTTCAAGAGTCTTCAGCACTGTAGAGCATGTCGGGATGAAACGGCGATAAAAGTTTACGAGTCCGAGAAAACGTCGCAGACTGCGTGCGGACTTTCGTGGGGGGAAGCCGATGATAGCCTCAACTTTGTCAGGTAGAGGAGTGATGCCATCTTTTGTGATGCGATGTCCGAGCAATGCGATCTCGGAGACGCCAAATTGGCATTTTTCAACATTTATGACCAGATCGTAGTCCCGAAGTCGATTGAAAAGTTGGCGTAGGTGTGCCTTGTGTGTTTCGGCGTCCTTGCGGCAACGAGAAGATTATCTATATATGCGAAACAAAACGGCAAACCTCTGGTGACTTCATCTATAAAGCGCTGAAATATCTGAGCTGCGTTGCGCAAGCCGAAAGGCATTCTTAAATATTCAAAAAGGCCAAATGGGGCAGTTATAGCAGTTTTGGGGATGTCGGAAGGCTCAACGGGGATCTGGTGATAAGCTTTCACGAGATCAATCTTCAGATATACTGTTGTGCCGGTTAAAAAGGCAGTGCAGTCCTGAATAATTGGTAACGGGTATTGGTCTGGAACGGTGACCGCATTGAGTGTACGATAATCACCACAGGGCCGCCAGTCGTTGTTCTTCTTGGGAACCATGTGCAGTGCCGACGACCACGAGCTCGATGACGGGCGAATAATCTTCAATTGCAACATGTGCTCGAACTCATTGAGAGCAACTCGAAGTTAATCAGGACCGAGTCGGCAAGGGCGGCAGTGAACAGGTGGTCCTGTGGTAACGATGCAATAGGTCACAGAGTGCTTAGGGGGCTTATCCGTCGGAGACTGTGTAGTAATCTCCGGAAACTCGTCGAGCAGAGCTGTATACGGCGCGGTAGGTAGCTTCACGAAAGTGGGGTTTAGGCCCGTGGCTTGTGACAGAAAACCGTTGACCGAAAAACCGGTGATGCCATCCACCAGACGACCGCGGCTCATATGCACGAGCAGATGAAAATGTCTCAAGAAATCAGCTCCTAAGATGACATAGCAGACGTCAGCTATCCAAAATAGCCATTGCAACCTTCTCATAAGGCCGAGATCGAGGGTTTGAGACTTCTGTCCGTAAGTTGCGATGACAGAAGAGTTGATCGCTCGTAGAGGAGTTGACTTTTCGCGGAGACGCCGGTCAGCCTTGGAAGCAGGAATTGTGCTGACCTCTGCCCCAGTGTCCACCAGCAAGCGTAGTCCTGTGGTTCGGTCGGTTATGTAGAAGAGGCGGCTTGATGACTGGCCGTGATCGCCCGCCGCTGTTATTGACGATCGGCCTGAGCGATATACCAATTTTTGTGTATGTCAAGCTAGCGAACTGAACGCAAGCGCACCATGAGCGGGGTATGTAAATGGCATTGTAGATGACATGCATGCCAAGATTTTCATGTTACCACCTGCCACTTATGTTCGTTATACAGTCATCTCACTCAATACCAAATTTGGTGTATATCAAGCTAACGAAACGGCCGTGAGCACGCCATGAGCGTGGCATGCAAGTCATGTCGCCCATGACAAGTCATGATTTCTATATTACCACTTGTCATTTATGTTCGTCATACAGTCATGCCACTCAATACGAAATTTGGTGTATATCAAGCTAACGACACGGCTGCGAGCGCGCCATGAGGGTGGAATGCAAGTCATGTCGCACATGACAAATCATGATTGCCATATTGCGGCTTGTCATTTATGTTCGTTATAGAGTCATGTCACTCAATACCAAATTTGGTGCATATCAAGCTAACGAAACGGCCGCGAGCACGCCATGAGCGTGGCATGCAAGTCATGATTTCCATATTACCACTTGTCATTTATGTTCGTCATAGAGTCAGGTCACTCAATACCAAATTTGGTGTATATCAAGCTAACGAAACAGCCGCGAGCACGCCATGAGCGTGGCATGCAAGTCATGATTTCCATATTACCACTTGTCATTTATGTTCGTCATAGAGTCATGTCACTCAATACCAAATTTGGTGTATATCAAGCTAACGAAGCGGCCGCGAGCGCGCCATGACAACACCACCTAGAACTAGAGAAGGCCTGAACAGGGCTTCGTGAAGACATTGCTGTGAGATCAGCCTAAAAGCTGACTTCACCTGATACCAGTTTTTTTCATTCCAACATGCAGTTTTGACCGCATAATTTTTTTTCCTTGCGACTTTTATGATACAGAAAATATTTCTACTGCCGGGTTTTTTCACTATACTTAAAAACGTAGGCTTGAAATAATTCACCAGGCACTTCATAGCCGAACACATTAAATTTATAACAATGCACAGCTATTTCATGCACTTTAGAACAGGCATAAATTTTCTTTTGACACACATTTATTCATTACACATAATGCATGCAGCCAGAAGACTCCTCATGATCTTTTAGTGTTGACGCCAGCCTCCTTGAATATGAGAGGAAAGCATTATCTTGTTGCTCCGTGGATGGGCTAGCATTGTAAGAAGCGCAAATGCATCTTATTGTTTTGTGATGTGGAAGCTTCAATTTTGCTGTACTTCTGATGAATCTCTATGCATGTTGCGATACAGTGTACACAAGGCTGCAGAGCACAAGAAAGTCAGCTGCGTAAATTGATGCTTTGGTGAGGAGAACTTGAAGCTGCTGTGTCACAAATTTGATAACTTGCACTTCCCACTCATGTGGAAGAGCTGATGACGATAGTTGCTCCAGGAGTGCACCAAGAAGCTTCAGCAGAATCTCGAACTGATGTCCATTCTTTGAAGAATCCTTCATGACATCCTCCATGTCACACAAGCTTTCTGAAGCACTCTGAAGTCAGAGATCGTCAAGGGAAGCACAGATCAACCTAGGTTTTCCAACCTCATTTCACCGACATAAACCGCCAAAGAAAGGTCCGAGGACACTGTCACCGCACAATGCACAGCTGGCGCTTCTTGGTTGCGGAAGTTGAGAAAAAAGTACTTGTGTTTGAGTGACGACCTTGCTCCAGAAATCAGTAAGAGAGAGACCACCCACTGCTTTCAATAGGGAAAGATGCTTGGGATTGCAGAAGGCTTCAATCGCGTCAGTTTGAGGGGTACTTCAATTACTTTTCCAGTCATGCTGTCGGTACAGTTCGTCGAGTTCACGAAGTCACTTTCATGGAAGTGGTGCTCACAGACCTGCAATGAAAGCACAAGAACGAAGTATAAGACGGAAGCGACGTTTTACAGAATTATGAGATCCTAGCAAGCCGCTTGAACAGACTAAGGCAGTTGTTGCTTTATATCTCTGCTTCAGTACGGGACCACGACACAGCCATGAAGAACGCTGTGCGAATCTCGATTTGGGATGTTAAGCCGCGAGCCATCGTTAATTCTGCACTTGGATGCATGGCGGACACATGTATCGTAACTCACGTAATATCACATTTATCGTAACTACGCCCTGTACATCGTCTATTCGATGTAGTCAATTTTACTGTCGAACACATAACGCGAAATAAATTTATGATTAGACAGACCCGCAATTGACGCCTATACATTGCATTTTACACCTAAAAGCACGAACACATAACAAAATTACGCTGCAACTGTATCTGTACAATTTTCATTCCTTGAAGTGTATAGCGCATCGTAACAGATGCAAGTATCACGCAATACAATCAACTAAACCTTGCTCTCACGAGAAGTACGACCGCGAAAAGCAAACGAGAACATGTGCTTACCACTGTGTACTTCGTAGGTACGAAGTTTTTCGTGTCGCACAGCCTTCGTCCACGCTGCATTTTGTGCGGGGGTCCGACGGAAACCTGTGTACGTGCACTCGCGGTCCGTTAGAATAGTTTGACCGACAGTTCGGTGCGCAGCAGCACCCAGGCATTTTCGACGGCACGGCAGCAAAGTTCTGTGCCGTACCGCTGAGCTACTGTGTACAAGGAAAGGCACCGACGACAAAAAGCAGCGCTTCCGCGAAATGGTGCCGACGTTGCCGGACGTTGAGGCTGACGCCGCTAGCATCAACACTCTTTGTATTCGGGTCTGCATTATATATAGTAATTCTTACTCTCGGTACTGCACCACATGATTGGGCGATGATGCGAATAGACGTATATATAATGTTTCTTATGTTTTTCAAAAAAAAAGGGCTTATGGATACCACATTCAATAAACAGTTTTCTTTTCCCAACGCGCGTGCTGACCACATACGAAAGCCAAGCCAAGTCGTGCCGGTCTTCGCAGGTGCTTGTGCTGCGTCGGCGCTTTGACAGAAATTCCGCCGATCCGCCCGCATATTTCACTTTGGTGACGTAGCGCCGTGGAAAGGAGGGCACGCACCGGCCTTCTCTAGTTCTAGGTGGTGTTGGCCATGAGCGTGTCAGTATAATTATTTGTGGCAAACTTCTATCATATTATCTTCCTGACCTCGCACCAGGCCTTGCAAGTGCAATAAGCGCTGCAAGAGACGCGACGGAAATATTCGCACATTTCTGTTCCTAATGTGGCTGAACTCGGGCCCCAAAGACTCTGTTATACCCATGTTACACAGGCAAGTTAACCGCGGTTACGACCAACCACGGTTAACCGCATGGAACCGCGGTTAGCGCCAACCACGGTTCGCCGATGCTACACAGCGCGGACGCGTCCGCGGTTAAGGCGGCTAACACCACCTGGCGTACAACAAACTAAGTCACGCACTAATCAGCAGATCGCCGTTCTGTACACAAATATGTGAGTTATTTCTTGCATAATGTTCTTCAAACGTACAATTATGCAAATATATGTATCTTTTACGGCAAAACCTCATTGCTTAGGACTTGCTTTGGCGTGAACTGCTCTACGTACTTACAATAGCCATGCCTATTGCAAGTACGGTTTCGAAGTGCCCACTGTGCCATAATTTATCATTTTACGAAGTAGGGAAGTGCCCACTACACGTCCGTAAAGCAATGTGAAAGTCTACGCCACTGCACAGTTGATTGATACTGGGGTAGGTGATATCGCGATAAGCTATAAATGAGTACTTCTAGGCAGCGATAAACCCTACCTGTCATTAAAAATTAAACATGGTGTGACACCTGATGTGATTGTATGCTTCTGCGCGCAATATTACGTCTCTTAACGCGACTCCTTGCCTTACATGACGCTTCTACAGGGTATTTTTTACTGAAGCAGCTTCAAGCAACGGCGTGCGCCGGTAGCCGAACACTTGCTTGCAACGCAGAAGGCACGTAGGGGGATTCCGGTTCGAACGTTTCATATTTATTTTCGGCATCCATCATGATTTCTGCCTCAGGAAAAACACCGCCAATGCCGAAACAGGAATTTCTGCGACGCAGGCTCTCTGACGCCATCGCGTTCAAATAGAAAAGCACAGCGAGAACATTTGCAAAAATCGAAGATGACGGAATGCGTAAAAAGGGCGCTTGCTTTGGCAGCAATATCGCAGGACACCTTGTAAAGAGCAGAAGAGTTTCGGGGTGTTGCAACGTCTTTCGCAACAAGTACATTGTATCCAGCTTCACGAACATAAAAAAATCACGCCATATCCACGAAGTGAATGATGATGAGTGGGCGAAGCTCCGAAGGTAATCTGGTAAACCGTCAATCCTCCGGAAATTTTGCCCACTCGATCATCATACAAAAGACCTGACACACAAACGCGGGGGTGTGGTGTGATTATACATACAGTATATACACAATGTTTCATTATTGACATATTGATGAAGTATATACACAATGTTTTATTATTTACCTATGGGGTAGATGATGATTTTGTGCAAGAGCTCCACGGACGACAAGGGAGGGGGTTCCCCTGATTTTGTTTTCGTCATATATGACGTCAAGCTCAGGGGAACGTTTGTTGTCGGCGTTGCCGTTTTGCCTTTCGAGGGCGAGAGCACGTTCACGATCGTTTTCATCCATGGCAGAAAGAGAATGTGTGGTCTGGAACGCGCTTATTCTTCATGGCCATGAGCAACATCATCATCGTTATCACGTGTAGTGGGTACATTCCACTATAAGAGAATGTGTGGTCTGGAACACGCTTATTCTTCATGGTCATCAGCGTCATCGTAATCGTTATCACGTGTAGTGGGTACATTGTAGTACGTGTAGTGGGTACATTGTAGTACGGTGGCTACGACGGACGGCGCCGTACTAGCCTACGCTCTAAGCAGCTTCGCCCCTAAAATTGGACGACGCAAGGTGTTGGAACCCTCAAGTTCACCACGAGAACAGTACATGACGGCCTTCTAAGTGGAAATAATCTCCCAGCCTGAAATATTGCAGCAGCAAAAATACAGCACTTAATCATGACGATGTAGAGGGTGTCGTTAATGGGTGCATTCGATGCCGCACCCGATACCGTGTCAGTTGGATGGAGGGGTCTCCCCCCAAAAAATGGTCGCTTCATTTTAATGAATGTTACATGGTTATTATGAGAGTACCATGCAGTGTCGTGTGTTAAGTTATGAGGCCAGGTGGAAAAAGCGATTTTTTTTAATCTAATTTTTTTTGGTTTTGGCAATGTTAAATGCGCAATTTATTACCCATCATTTTCCTGCACAAAGTTTCTGTATATGCATATTTTGTCAAAAGATACAAGCAAAAATGTGAGACTGCCCATCACCTACGAAACCGAAACTGAAAATTCCAGTTTTGTGCCAATCATATGAATAACTTGGTATGTAGTATTTTGTTCGTTACTTAGTAAGCACTAAAAGCGTTGTCAACACATCATTTTTTTCATAAAAGTCATCAACTTCACACTAGGTGAACGCGTAACGTGGTACATGTGTTGTTCACACTCAAGGACACGTACGTGAGGCTGCGAACCACCAAATTTGCTTTGGCGTTGTGTGTCATTTCAGTAATGGCAACAGAAGTAAATTTGATATTTTTAAGCAAACGCTGATCAATCCAGGCCTCTACAATGCAAAAGCTTGCCTCACAAATGGTCAGCACCGCAGCGCGAAAGCGTCCCGTCATGGCGCGGATGCTGCAACACAAGCTAAAAAAAATTGAAAGTAGCCGCTCGAGTAAATGCACACAGTAGTAAGGTCCACGATAGGACTGGCCACAAATATTGAGAATGTTAGCGCTCGTGATCACCTTGTGTAAGCGCTGCACCTGTTTCAAATGTTTTGTTGATTTTCTCAGAACTTATATTTCTGGTCTTTTTCCGTACGTGAAGTCCTAACTTTTTACCACTGAATATTTTTCATTAAAACTTGGCACACTTCCTTATCACATTAGTAGGCGTGCAATAAACCTCAATAAGCAGAATCGTGCCGCAAGATTTAATATGGCTGCTTGTTATACGAAGGTGGCCCTAGTGCGAGTGCATAATTTTCTGGTTATTTAATCACTATGTTTTTTAATTTAAAATTCATCAGATTTCACATGCTTTGGTTCAATGCCCAGGCCAAAGCTTTTTCCATGTTCTTACAAGAAGTAATCTTTTTTATTCAGCGGAACTTGAGTTAAGAGTTTTGGCGTAAGGCCCACTTTTAATTACACTTTTAATTATTAACAAAAAGTAGGACTTCCTTTAAAATGCTCACATATGCCTAAAATATGTGTTTTATATTGTAGGCTAATTATTTCTGGTGATTATTGCTTTTTAAAAATTTTTTTCCGACACTTGGCCTCATAACTTAATGTTAATCTGATATGTTTGAGTTATTGTACTCGCTTTAGTGAATATCGTTAATGATGTACAGACGGTTTGTGTTATTTTTTTCGGCAAGGGGGCCTTTGTTCATTTGATGGCATCATGCCACCAAACTTGGCTGAGCTATCCCGGTGTCTGGAACCGTCTCTTTCCTATCTAAACTCGGAACATCAATGAAGCTGTAAGTTCTCTCAAACGTCTCCCACCAGAAGGAAACGTTACATTTATTGCGCCACCTGTGGCTTGAAATGTCTTTTACGAAAGCGTACTCGTTTCGCATAGGTATGTCAGCCCATCCAGATGTGTATCTACTAAAGCAGCTACGAAATGATAGAACACACACTGTGTTTTAGGGGCGAGGCTTGTCCAGTGTCCGTTGTCACGGCTACTTTATAAGGGGCGACGCTCGGGAACGCTCGGGTAACGTACGATATGTGAGACACAAAAAAGGTTTAACAATAGACGAATATCAATCATAATTGTGGCACAATATAAAACACCTACAAGCACAACACCTTTATACTAGTCGGCGACTTCAGTTTGTTTCAGCTTCAGTTTATTTTCAACATCAAGTTACAACGTACAGTGATGTTGTGGGCAGTGGACAACAAGCCTCTAAAATGGGCTTGAAAGCGTCCACTGACCATAGCAATTGACAGACAGCAGTACAATGAAAGCTAAGAATTCACATAGCAAGTAGCATAATGCAGTACAGCAGTGCAAGTAAAACAAAAAATAACAATGTACAAAATGAAATTAAATATTCCCAATTAACATAATACAACATTTTGACAAAAGTGAAAGTGTAGTCATCATATCGGAATTGTTGAATGAAGTCAATAACCTAAAGAAATGATACAAGCTAAGCTTTACGTGCTTGTAAAGCTTAGCTTATTCTGCACCTAAAACAATATCCGGGGAAAAAAAAGAGAACAAAGCAAAAAAAGAACATGAGAAATGAGCACAAAATCTGAAGCCTATATGGTGCGCACGCTACAAAACTTATCCATTTAGGAGACGTGATAGCTGTATGCACAATCTTTGTTCCCCATAAGTAGTTCTGCAACGCCGAACCTCTCACATTTCGCAAAATCTGGTGTCACGTGTATTTACGTTAAGTGACAAGTAGGCGATGCTTTTAAGGGACTGGTATTTCTTTCTGAGCTCTGATTCATAGCGTTTAATGAGGATATGTTCATACAAGTTTGGAAGTGAAACCAAATGCAACTAGCGGAAAAGTCGTTCTGAATGGCTTTCGTATGAAGCATCCGCAACGGCTCGAACGCCTTTTTTTGTATTATGTGTAATTTACTCATGTTACCAGCAGTAGTAGTACCCCACACTAGGTAGCAATAACTTAAAACTGACAGAATAAAGAGTTATAAATAAGAAGCTTCACATTTCTCGGATGTGAATGACGCACCTTACACAATATACCAGCAACTCGAGCTAACTTGGTTGCCGTAGGTTCTACGAGAGGATCCCATGACATGTGCTATTAGAAAAAGAACACCTAGACACTTAACTGGGGGTGCTAAATTATTATGTGAATCCTGAAACTTGAGCGCTACTTCTTTATCAATTTTACGATTCTTCGGTCTAAAAAGAACGGCTTTTGTCTTGGTAGCGTCTATTACAAGAGAATTGGCAGTAGACCAGGCTGATATCTTTAGTACTTCATTTCCCTTCACACGTACATCACTTCGGTTTCTTGATGTAATTAATATGGTACTGTCATCAGCGTAAATAACAAAGCGAACGGAATTTTCAATGTTTACGAGATCATTATTATATAAGCTAAAGAAGAGCGGTTCCAGGATGCTTCCTTGTGACACTCCTGAGGTTGAAGGTTTTAAGTCAGAAGAATGGTTGTTTACGATTACTTTCTGCTGGTGGTAAAGAAGATAAGAGCGAAGTAATCCTAAAATTACACCGCGGAAACCGTAGTGGCTGAGTTTTTCGTTCAAAGTGACATGGTTAATGAGATCGATTGCTTTTTAGTAATCAACGAAAATGCCCTGTGAACATTGCTCGCTAGAGCAATGTGCACTGGGCATTTTCATTGGGCATTTTCACTGGGCATTTTCGTTGCGTACATGCACTGGGCATCTACGCAACGTAGAGATTGTGGACCTTAGGACCAAGCTTTGTCGTCGACTCATTATGTCATTTTATGTCAGTGCATTTAGATTATATGGTTTCACGCTCGGGTAACATACGTGAGACACAAAAGAAAAAAAAAACACAGCATATCCGCGGAGTGAATGATGATGCGTGGGCGAAGTTCCGGAGGTACATCATCAAAGACGTGATGGTGGTTGGTTGCATGTGGTCAAACGATATGCATGTGAGACCATATCGCAATGCCATGTGCTGTATGGCATCGCGATCGTCATCGCCATCAGCGTCATCGTTATGACGCATAAGTGGGTGCATTCCATGTGGTGTGCCGTGATGGCAGTGTCATCGTCATCACACGGGGAGATACTGTTGGTTACGCAGGTGGCTACTACGTACTAAAAACTACAAGGGACGCACGACCCGATGCCATGTGTTGTATGGCATCGCGATCGTCATCACGGCATCACGGCGATCGTCATCACGGCACACCACATTCCATGTGGTGTGCCGTGATGGCAGCGTCATCGTCATCAGCAGGTGGCTACTGCTACAAATATGGGACGCACGACCCACGGGATAAGGAGCTTCGCCCCTAAAAAGAAAAGGTAAAACAATAGGACCTAGCTTAGGACCTACCTTCGCCCACTCGTCATGATTCAAATTGTGAAGAAGAGTGGATTTTTTGTTATTGCTTTGCGACCGAACGCAATGTTCATCGCATTGCGTTCAACCAACTCGCTAATTGGCCATATTCAGAATAAAAAATTGAAGGACACTTTGTACATTCCAAAGTGTGTTCGGCGAAAGCGTGTGGCCATTCCACTGACGGAAAGATGGACGCAAAGACCGACGGACGGACAGACGGACGGACGGACATCCGGATGGACGGATGGACAGACGGACATCCAGACGGACGGATAGACGGACATCCGGACGGACGGACGGACATCCGGATGGACGGACGGACGAACGGACGGACTGACGGACGGACTGACAGACGGACATCCGGACGGACGGACGGACGGACAGACGGACGGACGGACGGATGGACATCCGGACGAACGGACGGACGGACGAACAGACGGACATCCGGACGGACGGACATCCGTACGGACGGACGGACATACGGATGGACGGACAGACGGACATCCGGACGGACATCCTGATGGACGGACGGGCGGACATCCGTACGGACGGACGGCCACCCGGATGGACGGACGGACGGCCACCCGGAAGGACGGACACCGCACGGACGGACACCAGACGGACACCGGACGGACGGACACCGAACGGACGTGAGCATGAGACATTAAAGGCTTTCGCCTTAATATCACCGACCGTGGCCCTACGCATAGCTTGCTAGCAAAGTAACGCTGGCATTGATTCCGTTTTAGGGGCGAAGCTCCTTAAGCCGTGGGTCGTGTGTCCTCGATGTATGTTGTAGGTAGCCACCTCTCGTTTAGTTCTTCGAATGTCCGCTAGATGGCGGTACTTGTATATGATGAATATATTTAGAGGCGATGCTCCTTATGGCATCACCTCAGCGGTCCTCGGTTGTCCATGCATTCTGAGTAGCCAGTAGGCACTGGATTTCGACCTCCAAGGTAGTGCCGGTGTGAGATGTCTCCTGTGCGTGATTAAACAATAAAAAAATTCACAACGTACATGTAAAATTAAAGTGAGCTGCGAGTCGCCATGACTCTCATCGACCCTTCAGTATAAATGCGCCGGACCTCACGTCGTTGATGATGTACTGCGCAGAATTCGCGGAAGATTACCGGTTTACCGACGCAACTCCGAAGCTTCGCCCGCTCATCATCATTCACTCCGTGGATATGGTGTCGTCGTCTCCAGTTCTCGTCTAGTTTCCGAGAGGGCGCTGTCCTATAGACATGCGTACAATATGGCGGTTGGGTGAAGGTACGCTAGATGGCGTTGGCGGTGCAGCTGCTCTCCGATTGCGCGGACCGCCGTACGAGTGCGCTTGCCGGATCGTGCTGCTTGGCGGACCATGGACGATGACCGGTCGTTGAAGTTTGAATAAAATTTCACACACACTATCGCTTTGATTACTGCTGGGCGAAACCACTGAAGATTTCACGGTGTAACCATGATTGCTTCAGTCACCATAACTCTCATCGACCCTTTAGTATAAACGCGTTCGATCTCACGTCGGTGATGATGTACCGGGCAGAATTCACGGAAGATTCACGGTTTACCGATGAACCTCCGCAGCTTCGCCCACTCATCATCATTCACTCCGTGGATATGCTGTGTTTTTTTTAAAACAGGATGAGTTAAGCGATCGCTTGTAGGCGTGCAATGAACAGGCTCACATGTTCCACCCTAGTAGCAAATTCTTAACTTTTCTTTTATCTTAATACTTTAGTCTCCCCCCACTCCCCAGAGAAGGGTAGGAAATCGGAGCGGCGCCAAGTTTACCTCCCGGCCTTTTAGGGGCGAAGTACCTTAGGGTCTAGGCTTGTCGGCGTGTCACGTCGTCACGGTCCATCATGAACGGCGAGAGAGAGGGCTGCGGCGTATAGGGAGAAAGAACATTACCACCAAGGGGGGCTTTGCGGCGTAGCGCGTCGCATGAGTTTCGTCGCAAACATCATGCGACGAGGCTCTACCACGTCAGCGTCTCATGTCACAGTCTGCCATGTCATCATGGTGTGTCATATCGTCACGGTCCATCGTAAAAACGGGTATGTGCCACAGAAACTGTGTAAATCCCACTACTCCCATCACCATCATCATCATCATCGTCATCATCATCACCAGCCTGACTACGCCGACTGCAGGGCAAAGGCCTCACCCATGTCCCGCCAGTCAACCCGGGGCTGTGCTTTCCGCTGCCACGTTATACATGCAAACTTCTTAATATCATCTGCCCACCTAATTTTCTTTCTCCCCCCTCGCGCGCTTCCCTTCTCTTGGAATCCAGTCAGTTACCCTTAATGACCTACGGTTATCCTGCCGACGTGCGTGAGCCCGGCCCATGTCCATTTCTTCTTCTTTATTTCAACTATGATATCCTTCACCCCCGTTTGTTCCCTGATCCACTCTGCTCTCTTCCTGTCTCTTAAGGATACGCCTATCATTTTCCTTTCCATCGCTCGCTGCCTCATCCTCAATTTAAGTCGAACCCTCTTTGTAAGTCTCCACGTTTCTGCTCCGTAGGTAAGTACCGGTAAGATGCAGCTGTTATATAACTTCATCATGAGGGATAGTGGTAGACCACCATTCATGCATTGAGAACGCTTGCCGAATGTGCTCCATCCCAGTTATTTCACTCTCATGGTTCGGCTCCGCGGTTGCTACCTGTCGTAAGTAGACGTACTCCTTTACAACTTCCAGTGTCTCGCCACCTATCGCAAAGCGCTGTTCTCTGCTGAGATTGTTCCGCATTACTTTAGTTTTATGCATATTAATTTTCAGACCTACTCTTCTGCTTTCCGTATCCAGTTCAGTAATCATGAGCTGTAATTCGTCTCCCGCGTTACTCATCAATGCAGTGTCATCAGCGAAGCGCAGGTTACTGAGATATTCTCCATTAACTCTTATCCCTAACTCTTCCTAGCGATGGCGTAGAGCGGTGGCGTGCAGCGAAGACGTAGAGGTAGAGCAACAGCCTCGCATGCAAGAGGTCCGTGGTTCGAATCGCGGTGCCGGACAATTCCCACCCGGATTAAAAAAAACCCGCGTGATTATGGAATTACGTAAAAAGGCCTGGGGTACGGCCTCACTGGCGACCACAGCCGGCAGTGCACTCCCTCACCAGAGCAGTACTGGCCACTCTGGTGCGGTACTTCGTCACTAGCTCTCGCATAAATACACCTGTTAACTACTAGCCACCGGTCCACTAAAAAAGAAGGCAACAGTTAGCCTAACAAATAGCCGACGACGTGGATGCAGCTGAAAAAAAGCCGGCAGATCCCACGCACTGTGGGAATCGATGTAATGCGAAGCAGCCAGGAAGGAGCAAATCATGCTTTACATAATTTGCATGTCATGTTTGACATGTTAGGACCTGTCATTTATGTTCGTCAAACAGTCACGTCGCGCAATACCAATTTAGGTGTATATCAAGCTAGCGAACTGGACGCAAGCGCACCATGAGCGTGGCATGTAAATGGGGTTGTAGATGACACGCATGCCAAGATTTTCATGTTACCACCTGCCACTTATGTTCGTTATACAGTCATGTCACTCAAAACGAAATTTGGTGTATATCAAGCTAACGAAACAGCCGCGAGCGCACCATGAGCGTGGAATGCAAGTCATGTCGCTCATGACATGTCATGATTTCCATATTACCACTTGTCATTTATGTTCGTCATACAGTCACGTCACTCAATACCAAGTTTGGTGTATATCAAGCTAGCGAAATGGACGCGAGCGCGCGATGAGCGTGGCATGCAAGTCATGTCGCACATGACAAGTTATGATTTTTATATTACCACTTGTCATATATGTTCGTCATACTGTCACGTCACTCAATCCCAAATTCGGTGTATATCAAGCCAACGAAACGGCCGTGAGCGCGCCATGAGCATGGAATGCAAGTCATGTCGCTCATGACATGTCATGATTTCCATATTACCACTTGTCATTTATGTTCGTCATACAATCACGACACTGAATACCAAGTTTGGTGTATATCAAACTAACGAAACGGCCGCGAGGGCGCCATGAGCGTGGCATGCAAGTCATGTCGCACATGGCAAATCATGATTTTCATATTACCACTTGTCATTTATGTTCGTCATACAGTCACGTCACTCAATCCCAAATTTGGTGTATATATCAAGCTAACGAAACGGCCGTGAGCGCACCATGAGCGTAGCATGTAAATCGTACTTTTCATTGCAAGTCAGTCATGATTTTGCCAGCCATTTACGTTCGTCATAGAGTCATGTTATGCCATACCAAATTTGGTATAAATCACATTACCGATACGGCCGGGAGAGCACAAAGTCGTAGGCGGCTAGATAGATAGCCAGATAGATAGATAGCTAGATAGATACGCTCAAAGTCACCGAAGTTCGCTAAGAAATGCTTCGCATTTAACACCCTTCACTACATGCTGTAGGGAACCGAAACCAGGCATGTAAGGAAGAAGAAGAAGAAGAAGCATCTGAGGGTAATCTGCATCCCGACGCAGTTTTCCGAGGACGTTGGTGGAGCGGAAACACCCTCCTCTACATTCCCGGTTTCAGGGTCGGAACCACCAGTGCCTCATCAAAGATATCTTTCTCAAAACACTGCATGATTCGCCCATCCCCAGGTTTTACGTTAGTGGAGCTGAAACACCCTTCCCTACAAGCTTCGCTCCTCTCCAGTTTTTAAATGCGAAGCATTTCTTAGTGAACTTCGGCGACTTTGAGCGTATCTATCTAGCTATCTATATATCTATCTATCTAGCCGCCTACGACTTTGTGCTCTCCCGGCCGTATCGTTAATGGGATTTATAGCAAATTTGGTATGGCATAACATGACTCCATGACGAACGTAAAGGGCTGGTCATACCATGAAAATCACGACTAACTTGTCATGAAAAGTATGATTTACATGCCACGCTCATGGCGCGCTCGCGGCCATTTCGTTAGCTTGATATACACCAAATTTGGGATTGAGTGACGTGACTGTATGACGAACATAAATGACAAGTGATAATATGAAAATCATGACTTGTCATGTGCGACATGACTTGCATGCCACGCTCATGGCGTGCTCGCGGCCGTTTCGTTAGCTTGATATACACCAAACTTGGTATTGAGTGACGTGACTGTATGACGAACATAAATGACAAGTGGTAATATGGAAATCATGACCTGTCATGAGCGACATGACTTGCATTCCACGCTCATGGGACGCTCGCGGCCGTTTCGTTAGCTTGATATACACCAAATTTGGTATTGAGTGACATGACTGTATAACGAACATAAGTGGCAGGTGGTAACATGAAAATCTTGGCATGCGTGTCATCTACAACCCCATTTACATTCCACGCTCATGGTGCGCTTGCGTCCAGTTCGCTAGCTTGATATACACCAAAATTGGTATTGCGCGACGTGACTGTATGACGAACATAAATGACAGGTCCTAACATGTCAAACATGACATGCAAATTATGTAAAGCAGGATTTGCTCCTTCCTGGCGGCTGCGCATTACATCGAATCCCACAGTGCGTGCGATTGCCGGTTTTTTCTTTCCTTTCCTCTCCCTCCCCCTTTTTAGTAAATGATAGGCCTACAGATTTATTAGTATTGGTAGTCATTGGTCAGCAAGTAGATTCGAAGCTAGTGCTTTTCAGCCTTTGAATGCCACGTGATCAGCATGAGGGCTAATTATTTCCATAAAGAATGCAGTCGCAAGGAATTAGTCTAGTATTTCCTGTAATTTGTGATGGTAGGCTCTTTGTCAAAAGCAGAAGTTGTCTGAGAGCCAGGACGCCTTCCTGAGATGCCCACGATGCTACATGAGCTGTCCAGGAATCTACAAATCGAGGGTGGTGAGTTAGGTAGTCGTGAACAAACTATAGTGCCGAATTGGATAAAAAACTGAGGGAAACACGAAGCACAGAGAAAGAAACTAACGGACAAGCTGGCACTTACAACTGAGGAGCGCAATGTGGTTGCCGGCGAATATAAGCCTCCTTTCAAGCATGCTTTTGATCAGTTAAAAGTACAGGCCTGTCCTGTTGTTTTCTTTCTCTGTGCTTCGTGTTTCCCGCTCGTTTTTATGTACCAACTCGCCCAGTTCATCGCCTTGGAGCTTTAGTGCTTGTGCTAAGCGTGTATTTCAAGCTTGCTTATGTATGTCTTGTGTGATATGCCATCAAAAACTTAGGAAGACATTGTTACAATCAGGTTTGTTTGTTTCTATTGATACATACTAAATGATACGTTGTGTGCTGGTTCCGGTAGTTAAGTGGCAGTAAAAAAGCTCACTATATAGGCCATATTAGTGCGGGAGCTAAATAGCCTCACTTTCAAGAAAAGTTGTTATACTATTCATTATGACGTGTCCAAGAAATTTGCAATAGGTGCTGTTATTAGAAGCTGACCTCAAATTTGACGGGTCGATATGACGGCCAGATTTATGTAATGAAAAACCTTTGCGCAATTCCAGTCTTTGTGGAGAACAGAAAGCGATAACGATTGGTTGAAAATTATACAAAGGTGCTTCACCGTCGATTCTGCGTATCGTTGCTAAACCGCGTTGAGTATTTTGAACAGGTCTGGTCCTTTCGTAATGTTCAGTTTTAGGAGAAGCTTCAAAACTTCCGTTTCCGTGATGGTTTGGGGGGCTAAGTATGTCGTTAAAGGTGACGTCGTTTTCAGGTATTTCTCCTTCAGCAGTTGAGAAGATAGAACAAAACCAGTTATTTAAAGAATCAGCGATATCCGTGTTAGTTCTGAAGCTTATATACTCCCGCCTCCGTTATGGTCTGGGAGCTAAATATGTCGTTAAAGGTGACGTCATTTTAAGTTGTTTCTCCTTCACCAGTTGAGAAGATAGAACAAAACAAGTTCTTTAAAGAATTGGTGATATCCTTGTTGTGCGCGACACTAAGGGATCACTAGATGCTCTAGGTTTGCGGTAACTGGAAAATGCAATCGGCTAACTTTTATATGTGAAGCATCTTATGGCGAAGTTCAATCCGGTGGAGGTGGTGGTGGTGTGCGGCGTGACCACCCTGACTGCGCATGCGCAAACCCTCTCCTACGCTCCCCCTCTCTCTCCTCTAGGCATCCCTCCCGCGGCGCTTACACACCCATTGCGCATGCGCGTCCCTTCCCCCTCTCTCCTCTCCTACGCTTCCCCATCTCTCTCCTCTAGGCATCTCTCTCCCCGGCGACCGACCACACCCCCCACTGCGCATGCGCGTCCTCACCCCTCTCTCTCCTCTCCTACGCTCCCCCTCTCTACTCTAGGCATCCCTCCCTCGGCGTTTACACCCCACTGCGCATGCGCGTCTCCTCTCCCCTCTCCTACACTCCCCCTCTCTCGCCTTGCAACGCCGACGCAGGCAGCGTCTGCTAGCGAGTTTCTTGATTGAAAAAACCGACTGCTCGCGCTGCACAAACGTTCAACGCCGACGCAGGCAACGTCTGCTAGCGAGTTTCTTGACTAAAAAAAACCGACTGCTCGCGCTGCACAACCGTTCACTGGCCACCCCGTATATATAGGCACTGGATCTTGACCTGCAAGGTTGTGTCGGTGGGAGATTTCTGCTGTGCGTTATCGAACGATAAAAATTCGCAGCGCGCGCGTTAACTAAAGGCGGACTGCGGGTCTCTGTGTCCAATCGGAGTCTTCTGTCTCTCATTGCCCATTAGCAGCGATTGACATGTTCCAGTAGGAAACACAGGTCCATCATTGCGTGATTGCGCCTCCCCAGATTTCTCTCCTGCTGAACGCCGCGATGAGCGCCATCGTCAATGCCGCCGCCAGTGTAAGCGTTAGCGCCCGCTGCGTCGCATCTACACATGGTTCCCTTTAGCGGGAGATGGTGTAATTTTTTTACGAAACCTTCCGTGGTGCTCTAGTGGTTATGGTGCTCGACTGCTGACCTGCCTGTCGCGGGATCGAATCCAGGCCGCGGCACCCGCATTTTCAGTGAAGGCGAAAATGCTTGAGGCCCGTGTACTTAGATTTAGGTGAACGCCAAAGAACCCCAGAAATTTCCGCACCTCACCCCCCCACTGCGGCGGCCTTCATAATCATATCGCGGTTTTGGGACGTTAAACTCTAAAAATTATAATCAAGTGCTTAAGAAACCAGCAAATGTGTTTATGTAAAAGTTGGACATTAAGGTCTTTATTTCGTTTTTCATGTCTTTGATTGGCAAAGTAACATCGCTTTGAGCGGTAAACTTATGTGCAAACAACCGATTTTCTAAGACGTTTTGCCTTGAGCTTCGCGTCAATTATACCGTCAAATGAAGAGATTGTACTTCCTTTTAAATGCGAAGCATTTCTTAGCGAACTTCGGCGACTTTGAGCCTATCTATCTCTCTATCTAGCTATCTATCTAGCCGCCTAGGACTTTGTGCTGTCCTGGCCGTATCGTTAATGGGATTTATACCAAATTTGGTATGGCATAACATCACTGTATGACGAACATAAATGGCTGGTCATATCATGAAAATCAATCAACTACAAACGGCCGCGAGCGCGCCATGAGCGTGGCATGTAAATCATTCTATTCATGACAAGGTAGTCATGAATAGAATGATTTACATGCCACGCTCATGGCGCGCTCGCGGCCGTTTCGTTAGCTTGACATATACCAAATTTGGGATTGAGTGACATGACTGTATGACGAACATAAATGACAAGTGGTAATATGAAAATCATGACTTCATGAGCGACATGACTTGCATTCCACGCTCATAGCACGCTCGCGGCCGTTTCGTTAGCTTGATATACACCAAATTTGGTATTGATTGACATGACTGTATGACGAACATAAATGTCAAGTGGTAATTTGGAAATCATGACTTGTCATGTGCGACATGACTTGCATGCCACGCTCATGCCGTGCTCGCGGCCGTTTCGTTAGCTTGAGATACACCAAATTTGGTATTGAGTGGCATGACTGTATGACGAACATAAATGACAAGTGGTAATACGGAAATCATGACATGTCATGTGCAACATGACTTGCATGCCACGCTCATGACACTCTCGTGGCCGTTTCGCTAGCTTGATATACAGCAAATTTTTAAAGCGAAAGCCTTTAATGTCTCATGCTCATGTCCGTCCGTCCGTCCGTCCCTCCGCCCGTGCCCTGGCACGGTGCCAGGTGGACGCCGGGCTCGCAAACGGACGCCGATCGCGTTGGCCTCTACAGCGCTCGCGCTTTGCTTGTGTAGTGTCGCTGTGCCCAGCGTCTAATCATGCAAGGATGGAGACGCACGCATCGCGTTGCATTCTGACCGACCCCGTCTCAGTGCGCACAGGCGTTCGAGGAACACATTTTGTAATTTACGAGTAAACGCTGGAACGCGGACGGCGTCTGCACGATGCGCAAAACGCGAGAATATGAACGCATGCGAAACGGAGGCAGATTGGTTTCGCGTCTCGCTGCGATTCGAGGTAAAAAAAAATAAAAAAAGAAAACACGCACACATTCCGCTTCTGTGCCATCCCATTGAGAGTGCAAAAAAAAAAAAGGCATGGCATATTCAGTCGAATGGCCACAAGCTTTCGCCGAACACACTTTAGAATGTACAAAGAGTCCTTTTGAGCGACGTGATTCTATGACGAGCATAAATGAAAATTGGCAATATGGAAATCATGACATGTTATGTACAATACGACCTGCATGCCGCGCTCATGGCGCGCTCATGGCCGTTTCGGTAGCTTGATATACACCAAAATTGGTATTGCGGGATGTGACTGTATAGCGAACATAAGTGACAGATGGTAACATGAAAACCTTGGCATGCATGCCATCTACATGCCACGTTCATGGTGCGCTTGCGTCCAGTTCGCTAGCTTGATATGCACCAAAAGTGGTATTGCGTGACGTGACTGTATGACGAACATAAATGACAGGTCCCAACATGTAAATCATGACATGCATATTATGCGCAGCATGATTTTCTCCTTGCTGGCTGCTTCGCATTACAACGATTCCGACAGTGCGTGGGATCTGCCGGTTTTTCTTCCTTTTCTCCCCTCCTCCTCCCTATCACTTCAATTTCCCACTAAACTATACAAGGTTATGTTATGACTTCCTCTCTCCCCTCTTCCTTTCCCTTCTCTTCATCTTCACATAACTGCTTACCATCACTTTCTCTTTCCACACCCTTGCTATACCATACTGTACATGGCAATGCTGTGCTTTAAGCTTTCCCCACGTCCTCTCCCTCCTTCTCACGCTCACATCACTCCTCTCCACCCTCGCTTCCCTTTCCTACCCCCTTGCTATGCTGCACCAGACAAGGCTATGCTAATACTTCACCCTATACCATCCGCCTTTCTCTCTTCTTCAGCCTTTTTTCCCTGTACACCTTGCTGCACTATACTATACAGGGCTTTGCTATGATTTGCGATCTCACCCTCCTTTTTTTCACTGCTCCTCACCCTTAAATCAGTCCGCCTTAATGGCACTTCACTTTCCCACCCGTTTGCTGCTCACTTCTTGGCTTCGCGTGCCTTGGCATAGCTCGGCTAGGCTTCCCCTCTCTTAACGTGGCTGCCCATCGCTCAACCAGTTAATGCGGGACAAAGCGTAGTTTTGGCGAGTTTAAACAGCTGCACTTTTAAAAATCTACCAGATTTTTACTAGTGATACGTTTTAGAGGTATTAGACCGTTTTGTGTGGCATTTCTTGCAATTACGGCCCAAAACTGGCTTAATGTGAAGAGATAGTTTCCGCATTCCGACGATCATTGTTATGTCTCCGATTAGGTCTTCTGTTTTTTCTGCAGACGACGTGCGTTTCGGCTTGTCAGTCACTCCGCACATCACTTACCAAGCAGGATAGAGCCGGCACAATCTGCGGCCAACGCTTAAAAGAATGCTTGTCTGACATATCTAATTTTTTGCTCCCTGTATACGTTATTCGCGTGTGTAGTCTGAAGGAGGTTGTGGAAGTACATCGTCAATCTGTTATTAATACCTTTAATTTCTTTCCCGTCGTGGAGATGCAGTACCCGACGTTATGGGAACAATCCATGTATCAATCTCGTTTTACATCTAAAAAAATATCCAACCGCCCACCCCGTACGCCACGCGATAAAACCGAGTACACGCTGCTGTAAATGACGTTCGAGACGTGATTTCGGCCACTGTTTACAACGGACTTGATCGAGCACGAATGAGATTCTGTCATTTAGAGGCTTGATTGATGACGCACAAGCATGAAAACAGGGCACGCACAATGAACGAACAATACGGAATTATACAGTGATAGAGTGGCTGCATGAAGGAGTTGATTTTTTTTAATTTGAAAATCATCATACGTTATCAACGTGTGGTCCCTGAGACCTAGTGAATACATCTAAACAAGGATAATAACACATGCGCATGCGAACTTGTTAGCGCACAGAAATATAGAACTCTGTCAATATTAGTCTTTTAATACATTCTCGTAGGTTTTGTACCGTGAAGGAAAAAAAGACGCGTATCATGAAAATAAAAAAAATTCTAGCCAGTTCTAGGCCGTGAAGACCGCCGCACAGCCAAGCTGTCACCCCTTTTCGGCGGGTGCGTTTTATTTCCTGTCTTATTTCGGGAGCCTTTGGTAATATTTGTATTCGTTAAAGGATTGTCTTTCTGTCGCTACGTCACAGTTTGCTACGTGGTGTGAGCCGCCGGTTCTGGAGGGCATGGTTGTAGAGGGCGACAAATCCCGTAACTCCACTCGTTCTTGACGCACTGAACTCTTATAGTGAGGTGAATCGTTGATGACTTGCAAAAGTGGTACAGCACCTCCTCATTAACGCAAGTATATCTTACACATACCAGCGCGCATCAGAATCAATGTGATGAAATTAGCGTCCACATAAATCCAACCCAAACCTCATTTAGAGACTTTGCTGCATCCGTAGTAGCTACTGGCATGTATTAATTCCGTGGTGCCATGCATCAAAAAAAGAAATTTACTGATTTTAGTAAAACAGCCCTTTGGGCTAGTTGGTAACGATTCATTTCAAGTGAAAAGAGTGAGGCGCAGTACAGAACAGGAACTAGAGAAGGGAACGACGACACAGGTGCAATATCTGTTGTGCACCTGCGTCGTCGTTCTTTTCTCTAGCACTGATTTGGCACTTGGAGGCATCGCTCGATTCCTCTGTTAAATTCGGCTGACTTATTTGCTTTTGATAATGGCGGTTTTCTTAAGCATGTTGTTATTCAGCATGGCTTGGTATGTTTTAGGTGCAGCTTCAATACTGCTACTTGAATGGAGCCACAAGTTTTCCGAGTCAGCAATCTGCTCATTGTGCGCACATTCGCTTAGAGGAAACGAAATTGTGGCGCAATATTTAAACGTAAGAATAATGGTATTCTGTTATTTCAAGTGCACCTATGTCTCAGCACGACATTTGTCATTCTAATAATAGTGGCTGCTGGGAAGCGGCAATTATTATTCTGGCTGAATGTAGGTATTGTTTCACTTACTGTATACCCTGACAGCTGGGGCCAACTTTGTACATAGAGGGTTTGGTGCACCATCTCCCAGTACATCATTGTTCCATTCTCCAAAGATACATCACTAGGGCACGAAATCATCTCACTAGATTCGGGCCCTACCACCTATATACGCGTATTTCTTCGGGCTTAGCATTAGCAGTAAGTGTTGCCCACATTTTTCTAATCGTGTATTAATACGTGCACTTAGTGCATCAATAGTGTACTAATTGTGTATTAATACGTGTATTTAGCATATATACGACAGCAGCTCAGCAGCTCCAACTTTTTCAAGGTGGTCGTGATTCCTATCGCAGTGTAAGAAAGCAGCATGATTATAGAGGAGGGTATGGGGGCTACTGCGAAATATTTACAAGTTGCTTCTCTGTTAACTCAGATACGCTCAGTGAATTTTCTTTGTAGTGATATGGTGTGTTTAATAATTAAAAATAAGTTTCGCAAGACAGACGTTCTTCTTGTCGAAGTTTTGATTTATTTGCGGATTTCAGCCCCTGATAGTGTAACGATTACTAAAGCGGTGGTTTCGAGAGCTAAGCATCGGAGGATGGTTTCCTTCACTTTTCATGTGACCCGCCTGTAGTGCACAAGCCGGTAAAATGTCCGGCAGAGCTCGAGGATGCGAGTTCGTTCGTCTAAACATAGTGGCCCTATTTTGTTGCAGGTAAAATGCCAGAAAACCCGTGTGCTTACATTCAAGTGTACGTCAAAACGCTCAGGTTGGTCGGTATTATTCCGTAGTCCCCTGTTAGTGCGTTCCTAATAATCCTAATGTCGTTTTCTCGCGTAAGATCACATAAATTATTATCGCAGTTTTAGTACCTATCTTATAAAGAAATCCATTGAAGTGGGAGGGAAGCACGCTTAGATCAGAAATCTGAGTGTTTTTATAATGGCTGATGGTAAATAGCAAATGCAAGTTCACGGCATCATTTACCTTCTCCGTCATCCTAGCTGCGTAATGTCACTGCTCCATCTTGATGCTTCTGTGTCAGAACTGCATCATCGAACGTGGACGAAGACGTCATGGCGGAAAGCTGCTCTACCAGGGAGTGGTGCTGCGAAATCGAACTGATAAACACGGCCACCCGCAGGAAGGGCACGGGGGCATCAGCCCTACTATTAGCATAATTTTTTTACAAATCACGTAGGTTATGTTGATCCATGTGGTTGGCAGCAGCGATCACATGATAAAAGAGGAGTGTTTGGGCTGACCAGCAGTCGCATGCAATAGGTCGGACACGATGAGGAGAAGATACGAAGACGTGACGCCTTGATCAGTCGGAATTCCCGGCACTTAGGTGACAAAGAAGTCAAGAACATTGTGTAATGGTTCCAACATCTTTGATGTTGCAAAGAAGCCGACCAGAAGTGCGGTTGTTGCTCACGTGGAATGCGATATTTACAAAAGTATTACTGCAGCTGACGGTGATGGAGGACTGACTAGAGTACATTATCTTTTGCTTTGAGTACTTCCGGAACTGGATACTTCAATCAAACATTGAAAAAAGAGTGAATTGTCGCTCGTGCGGGGCGATGTTCAACCAGGAAAGTACTGCTCCTCTATAGACAAACGGGGTGATAGGAATGCTCGCAACGACGACATTAGTGGGCGAAAACCGTGCGCATTTGTCGTCAGCACGAAAGAATTTGAAATGATCGAACATTTTTCGGCAGACAAAGGAATTAGCTGTGTGGTAGAGACGTCATGCGCTCGGTTTGACGAATGGTCTGCATAAATCAGATACGCTCAGTGAACGGGTAATGTGCCACTTTTTTAACTTTAGTGGCATGTGGCCAGACAGCTCAGATCAGATGTTACGTAGGGAGCGAGCCTTGTAGCAAGAAACATGGGAGTAATTAGCAGTGGAACTTGCATTTTGAATTGCACTTTAAACACTCAGTTGAGCATGCGTTGAGGTACCGAAGGGACTAAAAACGGGCATGTATAGAAGAAGAAGCACGTTGGGGTAAGTTGTACTTCGACGCAGTTTTCTGGCGACGTTAGAGGATCGGAAACAGCCTTTCCTACAAACCCCGTCTCAGGCATGGCACCACTACTCCCTCATCAAAGAAATCTCTCTCAGTACACTGCATGGTTTACCCTTCCTCAGGTTTCACGTTACTGCAGCCGAAACACCCTTGCCTACATGCACCGCCCCTCCCCAGTTTTTTTTTTTGTGGCCAAGAGATAATGCAGAAGTTTGTCGAACATTAATTAGACTGAAAAATAGTAGAGCAACTGATACTGATGGGTTTCGAGTTAGTCCTGTAAAATGTGTGATGGGCATTATAGCGCTTTACTCAACATAAATATTTTACAGCGAAAGCTGTTATGAGATCACAACAAGGGTCGTTTCTGCGCCGTAGTTGTCCGCCGCCGCCGCCGCCGCCGCCGCCGCCGGTGTCCGTAACCAATATCGCACAAAATAAGAAAAAAACTAAATAAATAAAAAAACACGTACGACAGAACGGGAATCGAACCCGGGTCCTCTGCGTGGCAGCGCAATGCGAATTAACCCACTCGTTATGCAATGCGAATTGCGTAACGAGTGGGTTGTTCAATGCTCCAACCCATTACAAAAGCCTGGGGCATAATTCTTCATCGTCGTCAGCCACAGCATCAACAAAGTGCACATATTGCGTCACAAGAGTGTAGCGGGTACCGCACTTTTCCGCAGAATGACGAATAATGGCATAGTAGACGCTTCCCCGCTACACAAAAAATTATGATGATTTATGGCGTAGTGGGTACCATGCAAGTGGGCTTGTAGTAGTTGCCCCAAGAGTGTTTAAAAAAAGGTTCAGAAAGGCCGCTCTCCAAGCTTTCGCTGTGACTGTGCTGCGCGTTCCGCGCAGGCCTGGCTGTTTTATTACTTCGTCTTAGAATCTTGTTCTTTGCCAGATGCAATGAGAAAAGCAGAACTGTGTCTTATTCAAGGGTAGTTACTTAGCAATTACAGAATAATCTAAATAGTGGCGATATTCTCGAAAAGTGTGGAGAAAGTTATTTTATCGCGTCGTAATGGCTTTCTTATGAAACATAACACTAAATGACTATCAACATGGCTTCCGCAAAGGATGCTCTACCGAAACCGTACAGCTTGATCTGAAGGAATTAGTACGAACAGTCGAGAAGAAAGAAACTAGCTTCCGGAGTATTTATTTACTAAGACATTTGACCGCCTACAACACAAAGTTGACAGCCTATAGTGTACGCGGAGTAGCTCATTCTTTCATGTGTTCAGATCTGCTTGTTCTGAGGCAGCGCGTTGTCATAGATAGTAGTATTTCCTCCGACAAGAAAATATTGTCACGTGTCCCACAGGCCAACGTTTTAGGCCCCCTTCTGTTCCATATCTACATTAACGACATGATTAGACGCAAAACAAGACAACAACCGTTATGCACGCGGATGATACCAGCCTGTTTGTCTCTGGTCGCGTGGGTGGCGAGGCCAATCGTACGGCGGACGCGCTCATTTCCACTTTATCCGTAAGATGCAGCCACAACGGCCCTAAAACTAATAACAACAAATCAAAAGCAATCCCGCGCAGGACCAGTGGAAGACAGGTATCTTAGTGATAAGAAAGGGATACTCTGACTTAGTGATGTACCAATTGAGATTGTCAGCTAACATGAGGTACCTGGTGTCGTTTTAAGGCTACACTGATTTGTGCACCAAGTTTTGATATGTTGTCGATGTTATTGCTATCAGCAGCAGGTGCCTTGTCACGCTGTCCTTTATTGTTTCGGGAAAAGGTGAAATTAAAAACTTATCATGCACTATTTGCTTACCCCAATAACTACTGCACGCTTGGGTGGGGGCACCACTACAAATTCAAACACAACGTTTTTGGACTTCAGAAACGGGCACTTTGAAATATAGCTACCGTTCCATGCCTGCACACAACATTACCACTTTTAACCAAATTTAACATAAGCAATGTACCTAACGTGTATGACTTTCGTTTGCTTTATTCATACTTATTTTCTTCTAACAAGTTCTCTTCACTTTTAAACTCACTGTTAGGACTACAACGGCAGCTAAGTTACGCACGCACTATATTAGCCAGGATAAATTGCTTGTTCCGAAACGGAGTACTAACTACCTAACGCACTGACTAGTCTACAATGTTCCTTCACTTCTGAATAAAAATGAAAGCCAAGACAGTGACGTTCATGCTTTAACCCGGAACGTAATGCGACAGCATTTTTGTTTTTCACGAGAGAATCAAGGGTATAAAAACAATTGAGTGCATCTATTCAACTGTTATGAATTGTTCTTTGTCTTGGTATACTCTGAATGAATGAATGAATAAACTTTATTTGAAGTCCGGCTCCTTGGGCGAAGCGGGAGGAAGAGGGGATTGCCCCCCTGTTCCGTCCCACTCTCCGTCAATGATGGCGGTGCCTCAGATGACGGCGGGAAGTCCTTGGACCCGGGCGGCATCTTCGGCTTCGCGGACGGCCCAAAGCTGGTCGGAAAGCTTGTCGCTAGTGAGTGCCGCCTCCCAGCGGCAGCGACGCCGACGCAGCTGATCCGGAGTAGTGCCCGCAGCCGCGGCGGCGGCCGGCCCCTGCCCTCGCGCGGTGGTAGCAGCAAAGACTGCCCTCGCAGTTTGTCCCTGCCTAGCATGCGTCGCGTAGTGAGCGGCGGCAGCGACATTTATTTTCCCGGCACATTCCCAAAGCATGTGCCGCAGTGTGGTTCTTTCCCCGCACGCTTTGCACACGTCCGTCGGGTATAGACTCGGATAACAGAGGCGTATGATCGCCGGGCTGGGGAAAGTGTTGGTTTGTAACAACCTCCAGGTTACGGCCTGTTTTTTGTTTAATTTGTCGTGTGGTGGTGGGTATATGCGTCTGTTTAGTCTGTAATGTTATGTTATCTCGCTGAATGTGGTCAGGCGATCGCCCCATGACCATTCCGTTTGCTGTTGTGTTGTTAATGATACCGCCCCGCTCTCAGAGGTGTATGCGGCTGACTGTATTTATTTGTAGTTTTAATTATGACATAAAGTCGTGCTGTTTAACTGATCCTTACTATTCTATAACTCTGTGTAATGAGCACTGTTACACACAAACTCATTTCTGATATATTTTAGTTAATACACACCATATACGCTTATATACTTGCTTTATTTTGCGCTACGCTGTCTACAGTGCTGTCATAAAAGGGTCTTGGCAATTTCAAGCTGTTTGAAACACCTTTTCGCCTGATGGACTCCGAACTAAATTGTAACGAAGTGTTGAAAAAAAATTAATTGAATGACTAATTCATTGGTTGATTGACTGATTGAGGAATTGACGTAAGAGCGTTTAACAAGAGCACTATGGTGTAGCTTGTGTACGTCTTACGATGGTGCAGACGCTGTTCCATACGAAATTTTTTATGTCGAGCTGCCAAAGATTTTTTTCCGATTCTGCCTCGAAAACAATCCAGGCTTTCAGTTCGCGTTCGCGATTGTGAAAACACCATTGTCCACAGAGCCGACAGGGTCAACAAGGTAGAGGATGACGGTGGGGATTTTGTCTGGCCATCCCATACGCTCATCGGCATAAACGCAAAATCTCACGTCGGTTTATCCTGTTGCGCTAAGATAGCAAGACCTCGCCAAACGGCACCGCATATGCTGGAAGCAGTGGCGGCTTCGGGCTGATTCCTGAAAGCGTTAGTCATTGTAACGGCTGAAGCATTTCAGAAGTCCGCTGCCGTGGTGTAGAGGTTATGGTGCTTGGCTGCTGACCCGAAGGTGGGGGTTCGTTCCTGGGCGCGGCAGTGGCATTTTGATGGAGGCGTAATAGTAGGGGCCCGTGTACTGTGCGATGTGAGTGCACTTTAAAGAACACCAGATGCTCAAGATTTCCGGAGCCCTCCACCACGGCACCCCACAGAATCCCATCGTGGTTTTGGGGTGTAAAACTCTACATATTATTAATGAAGCACTTGAGAACGTTTGGCGGCGAAAATCCGGGATGAGACTTGGAATTGCAGCAACCTCCACCAAATATTGCACAGCGACTTGTTATCAAGTAATCGCGACACAAATGCTGATCGCGCGCACTCTGATAGACGCAAGAGAGGTTCTTTTTAGTTTTCTGTGCTTGTAGCATACTATGGGGCGTCACAATGGCCGTCGTAATGGGGAAGAAAGCCTCCGCTATGTCCAAGTCACTGACGTTGCGGAACAGTGCAAGATACTAAGTCTAAGGTTGCAGTTGAATCGGCGGGTTTCTCAAGCTGTGCCCTCAGCTCCACCTTTTTGACCAGCTTCTCTGGATGACATTGAATATGTCCCTGCATTCTCCTAAACCCGAAAATATTCATGGCAGATATTGTTTTATAGCAAGTCTCGAATCTACGGTACATAGCCCGGAACATTTCCTGCTCAGTGCCAGTAGTTTTGTTTGGCTTTCATCATCATTGTTTTCTTATATACATTTCCTTGAAGAGTTTCAGTAAGTTTTGAGTCTTACATCCTGGAACACAGGCCTACTAACATCTGACGCGGAGACATAGTATGTTCGAAAAAAAAAATGGTGACCACTGAGCATTAATTTTTTCTCTGCTTGGATGCAGCTTTATATGATGCAGAAAGGACGCCGCCCTCCAGTCATTGACACCGTCTCCTGGATTACCACCGCAGTGTTGATTGGTAACAGCATATAACTCCTGCTATTTCTATGCAGACCACACGCGCTATTCCGTCTAAGCGTACAAAAGACCTTTCAGACATTTGCATGGCTTACAGAAATAGAAAAATGATTGTTGCAGCTCTTAAATAATTTGTGTTTATTATCTTTCACACCCCAAATCTTTATGTGATCAGCGAAGGGGTCAATTCTCGCGTGGAAACAGCCTCACTAGAAGTAATAAATGATCGCAAAATTTCACACATAAATTGAACCAACCGGAACACTGTTTGTAATGCAGTATATGAAACAGGTCAGAAAACTAGCTGAAAAATATCGGAGCTAGCGAATGAAGCACGCTTCAATTTTTAGTTGGGTGCGGCTGCAACTTCACAGCACCACTTCCATTTATTTATTAAATGCGAAGCATTTCTTAGCGAACTTCGGCGACTTTGAGCGTATCTATCTATCTATCTATCTATCTATCTATCTATCTATCTATCTATCTATCTATCTATCTATCTATCTATCTATCTATCTATCTATCTATCTATCTATCTATCTAGCCGCCTACGACTTTGTGCTCTCCTGGCCGTATCGTTATTGGGATTTCTACCAAATTTGGTATGGCATAACATGACCGTATGACGAACATAAATGGCTGGTCATATCACGAAAATGATGACTAACTTGTCATGAAAAGTATGATTTACATGCCACCCTCATGGCGCGCTCGCGGCCGTTTCGTTAGCTTGAGATACACCAAATTTGGTATTGAGTGACGTGACTCTATGAAGAACATAAATGACCAGTGGTAATATGGAAATCATGACTTGTCATGTGCGACATGACTTGCATGCCACGCTCATGGCGCGCTCGCGGTCGTTTCGTTAGCTTGATATTAGAGCTGTGCGCCGCCGCGCCACGCCGCCGCCGCCGCCTATTTTTGCTCACGCCGGTCGCGCCGCCACCGAAGTTTCGAGAGTGACTACGCCGCCGCCGCCGCCGCGCAATAGTAGCGGCGCGCCGCCGTTAGTCTTTTACTTTAACCTGAACGGGGGATCTGGACATTAAATACATCACTTCGCAGGGGGTGGTTATCTCGATGTGCCCATGTAATGGAGTCTCCATTTCAGTCACCGCTGATTGGCGGGAGCTCGGCCAGCAATGCGCCCTCTCTTTTCGGTTCTTCCTTTTCAACGTCATTTTGACGTCACGAAGTTTTTATAGCTATCGACTCAAATTAGAGGAACGGAATGCCACAGACCTGCTTCAACCATAGAAGGGAAAAAAAAAATAAGAGAGAGTGCGCCTAGCATCTATAAGGCAACCTCCTCTGAAGGCTCTACCTCTTCGGGCTCGCGTCACTATTCCCGCCATGGCATTGTTTCGTTTCCTCTTTCTTGGTGAGCGCATGCGAAGAAAAGAAAAACGAAAATTCACGAGAGCGTGCGCCCAGCGTACTCAAACCAATCTGCTCCGAAGCCGCTCCCCCCTCGTGCTCCATACTCTGGTCACAGTTCCCAGCATGCTCCTGTTTCATTTTTTTATGGTTGCATAAAAAAATGCAACCATTAATGCATTTCGGCCGCAGCTGAGTGGTAGGATTTCGGCAACCAACGCGCCCCTTGTTTCCGGTTCTTCTTCCTCAACGTCATTTTGATATCGCAACGCTTTCACAACTCTCGAGAATAATTAGAGGGACGGAATGTGCTCCAACGCAACGAACGCAGCGCCCAGACACCCACTTTTGGTCTTACATCGCGGTGGCCGTGCATAAATTCCTGATCACGTAAGCCATCGAACTAGGTTTAATGCGGCTGCCCTTCTAACGCACCTGTGAAGATCGGCACGCATTCCCTGCATCGTTCTGAAACACCCGGGACACATTCATATACAAGTTAAGACTGGAAAAGTTCCTGTTTCTGTACATTTCGTCCACTTTCTTTTTACGTTGGGAACGTGCTGGCGGGTTCGATGCATCAACGTGGTCAAGAGCAAACATCGCAGCTTACCGCTTTTTCCAGTAATTGAATGCGCTGTGCCGAAATGGACTGTTCACATCTTCTTTAGATGGACACATCGAGAACCGCTCCCCGGAAGTTACCGTGTCTTTTTCTCCTACAGAAGTCGGCAAAACCATTTATTGCACAGCTATTTGTAGGATACTGAACGCGCGTTCGCGCCTGTAGGAGAAGTCTTCCTCTTGGTCTTCGAGCGCCTTGATAGTATTAAGTGCGGAGCACGTTAAGGGCCCCGGCTGTGGTATTTTGTCATATGCTGTCGTCGCTTGGCGTAACACCGGCAAAAGCACGTATTAAAATAGGAAAAAAGAGGAAGCAAGCAAAAAATAGAAAGAGAGAGAGAAAGAAAGGAAAAATAGGACAAAAAATGTAAAAAGGAAACGAAAGAAATAGATAAAGAGAGGGGAAGAAATTATAAGAAACAAAGAGAGAATAAAACACAGGAAAAGACAGAAAAAGAAAAGAAAGAAAGACAGGAGGAAAGAAAGAAAATTTACACCATCTTCCCAAAGGGAACCCTGATGGGATGCGAAGCAGCAGCGTTGCGCACGGGTGGCGTCACGAGTTGAACGGCGCTAACGCGGGTGCTGCGGTGAGCGCTGGAAGATTCGTTTGAAGCGATGGCTGGCGTAGGTCTTGTCGTTGCGCGTCAGGCGGCAGCTGCGGGCGCTCCGGCGAGCGCGCGGCAGGCGAGGGAGAGGGTGACGTCAGCACGCACTGCGAGGGGAGCGTGACGTCAACGCGCAGCTGCGGCGTAACCTACTTGGCACCGCTCCAACACCTGCGTCGAGGGGAGCGCGTTGCGGCGCGTTCGTCCGTACGCACGGAGGGACAGCGTTACACAGCCTAGTCAAATAGCTGCTCCCGCATCTAAAAAGCCAAAGAGAAACAAAGACGGCTGCCCAGCCCCGCAGTTCCTTCAGGTTTGGCACCATCAGTGCGAAGCTGCCTTAATTTTTTAGTCTACCTTCTTTTCAGCCGCTATACGACTTTTCAGTTAGCGGCGTTTGCGGTGTCTCGACTACTCTCTTGTGTCCGTATGTGCCCACCCGGTCTAAAATTTTGAAGGCCCATAGACAGCCTGTGAAAATACAACATCGAGCTCGTTGTTCCCTCGTGGCGTTTCTTATTTTTTTTATTGCGATAGCAATTATATGGACACTCTCGGCTGATGTTTGTCGTGGCCGTTATGCCCAGGATATGTATGTATATATAAAAAAGGCACAAAGAAAAGTAACAGTTTCGCCACTAGGGCGAAGCAATGAATGCGATAGCAAGAAATTAGTTTGTCACACGAAGAACGACAAGCAGCTCGATACTTGCAACGCGCCGCCGCAGCACAAAGCCGTTATTCCCAGGATATGTATGTATATATAAAAAAGGCACGAAGAAAAGTAACAGTTTCGCCACTAGGGCGAAGCAATGAATGCGATAGCTAGAAGAACGCTCGAAACGGACGCATAGGTATACACAGGACAAGCGTGAACTAACAACTCTCGCTGTTACGTGTTTGTATTTGAGCAACGTGCCGCGAGTGTCCACAATGCAGAAGCCGACGCTGTTGTTGTTGTTGCCTCTAACATGGCTCATACCCACTCAAGGGAATTGGCCAAGGATTGATTATATGATTATATGACTTTTCGGCGCTGTTTGATACCTGTTCTTCTTTTAAACTGCGGCACGTGGAATGACCCCTCTGCATCCCCTGCCACGTGGTGGCGTCTGACGCCAAGTGTGCCCGCTGTTTTTTTTTTTCATTTTACATCATGAGTGGTACAAAAGGGAGCCACTTTTTCGTGCGCATCTCAAGGGCAGTTTTCAATTTGAAAGAAACTGTAAAAGCGTTGCGTGATAGAAAACACGCTCAAGCTATTCCGAAATCGGCGTACCGCGAGCAGCAAATGATGCATATGAATAGCTCGCCGTTATATCGTTGGAACGAGCATGGCGTGTGGCTGTGTCGGCTAGCGCAGCAGGCTGCGGAGCGAAGGGTCGCTGGTTGGAATCCCGGGTCAATTGGTTTGGAATTTTTTGGCATGATTAATTTTTCTTTATGCCTTTTTATATATACACATACATATACATATCTGTGACATGACGGCGACGACAGACGGCGACGGCGAAAATCAGCCGAGAGTGTCCGTATAATTGCCATCGCAACAAAAATAAATCAGAAGACCAATGCATCCGACCGGCGATTCGAACCAGCGACCCCTCGCTCCTCAGCGCGCTGCGTTAGACCACTCAGCCGCGCACCGTGCATGCGCCGGCATTCCAACTGCAAGTTGGAGGCGCTGCGAGCGCTGCTAGCTGTCAGTCAGGCTTCTCACAGCTCCCGGATTCTAAACGTTTTTCAAGGTTTGTGGGGACTTGCCTACGTGTGAACGTGCGTGAGGACTTTATGACCACTTTTGGCGTCTACTGAGAAGACGAACAGTCATTCACGGCAAGCCACGACATCATCAGACTCGTCCTTCTCGGACCGCTGGCAAGTAGGCCCAAGTCGGCGTCTGTGTCCAGAGCTGCCCATCGCTGCCACGCTACCCGCAACGGTGACGGCGTCTGATGCCACGATATCAACGGTCACCA
>JALIZH010022468.1:0-34954 GCA_030522465.1 Rhipicephalus appendiculatus
TAATAACACTTCTGCAGACCACAGGCGCGGGATTTAAAGCGGCTCTGCAACACTTTTTCCAAGTAACGATGGGATGGTTTGATCTTAGGAGCTTGCTCCTTATGCTCGCGCCTTGTCCGGCGGCGGCGGCGTGTACACTTCTTCCCGCGGCGGCGCCGGCTTTCCGGTGATTTCAAGAAGGCTCACTAGATGGCGGCGCCGCTCAAGGCGACGCACACCACTCTCGGCACGTGGGCTTCCTTTCTCTTCGCCGAGAGCTCACGCAGTGAACACACTTCGTTGCCGCTCGGCCGCATGAGCACCGCAGAAGCCAAGGCAGCAGCGCGGCGGGCTCGCAACGCAGCAGCAGCTGGGCCTCGCCGCCCGAGCGCTGCATGTTATGTATATATAACAACGTTGTCACGTCTATATATGATGGTAGGAGATGTGTACGGAGGATTCACGGGTTACCCGATCATCTCCAAGCAAGCTCCTCTAACATAATTCATTTTGTGGACATGGCGGTGATTTTTTCACAGCACCAAATGCATTTAGCGCTACTAGACTAGCTTTTTTCGAAACATACTGGATGTTTGACCAACAAGGCTCCGCATATTCAGTCGACGCACTTTCAGCGGCCATCACGTACCGTTGTTGAGTGGAACGGCAAATTATTGGCACAGAAAACGATATAGACATTCAGGGTGTTTCGCATCGTCAACGAATCACCGGTGCTAATGTTGTGGCGCCATTTGTTTAGTTCACGTCAAACCACTTTTAGGGCTCGGCACCGCTTTAGTAGTCCTAGCAGCATCAAAACAAACAAGCGGTCTAAATATTAGCGAAAAAATATACCTGATGCTTTGCCCTCTGCGTTGACAGAATATACCACTTATTTCGTGCTCTCTTATTCCGGGCAGAGAACCAGTGACAATCACGAATTTCGGATGGAAGCGGATGGACTGGGCTCTATGGGGGGCTGCCATGTTGTTGTACGTATGAGAATTGAAACTTGAGCTAGTTGGTACGGATTCATCTTGATTTTAGCAGTGCACTGAGGGACGAGGACTAAGAAAAGAAGGTGCACAACACGGGCGCTACAGTGAGATCTGTACGTCATCGCGGTTAGGGAGGCTATTACGGTTAACCGTGTGTAATATTTTAGAAAATGCGAAGTGCATTCGTGAAGGGCCTAACGTAACACGTATCGCTATAACGCGTCATGCAAAAAGCACAGTAAAAGCCCCTTGTTTGTTGCTGATAATGAAACAATAACACCCGGAACTATATTATGTGCTGCACAAGGATACTACCTGTGCACTCCTCGTAGCTTTGGCAGTGCTGCAGGGTAGTTGTGAGATGGAGTATAGAAGGAAAAAAAAAAGAACATCCGGCACCCTTTGCGCCAGACGCCACCACGTGGCAGGAGACGCAGACTGGTAATTCCACGGGCCGCAGTTAAAAAGAAAAGGAAATATCAACCAGCGTCGGCTCCTGCATTGTGGACACTTGTAGCTCGTTGTTCAAACACAGCTGTTAGTTCACGCTAGTTCTGTGTATAACCAGGCGTTCTTTTCGAGCGTCCTTCTTTGTGCTGCAGCGGCGCGCTACAAATATCGAGCTGCTTGTCGTTCTTCGTGTGAAATTCTGAAATCTTGCTATCGCATCACTGCTTCGCCCTAGTGGCGAAACTGTGACTTTTTTTTTTTTTTTGAAGCACCTTCGAGAAAACTGTGGTATAACAACTGGTTGCGACGCAGACGGCCTCGGTTCGATTCTCACTCGGACCCGAACAATTTTATTATTTATTTTATGAGGATCTTTGTCGATTTCTCGGTCATGAATAAGGTGATAATTTTTCGCTCACAAACAATGACGCTGTCACCGGCACCGACACCTACGCCGACGCCGACACCGGAATTTCTGCAACATGAGCTCTTCAACGCTATCGCGTTAATATTTCACTTCACGAAATAGCTCCCGTGCGCAGGAAATTGAAAGCTTTATTTTTGCTTTTGCAGGATGGACCCGATGAGCCAATGGATTGTTGTGATAACCTTGGTAAGCTATTCATAGAGAGCACGCTCACGTGCAACGTAAGTAATGATCACTTCAATGAGAATACATTTTGATAGTTCAGTGGTTTCTTGAAGGCGTAAAAAAAATGAAGTACGTGCCTTTAGACAGTACAGAGTGTGCAACCGGGATTTCACTGCTGCGTACATGCGGAGACGCACAGACACACACAGAGAACTTTATTCAGCTCCTGTGGAACGGCGTTGGGGGCCATGCAGAAATGAAAGCAACTCGCAACCACCGGTTTATTGCGAAAGAACTGAAGTCTAAAAGAAAAACATTAGGCTGTTTTAGAATAGAGTAGGTAACAAAAAAAAATGTCCCGGAACAGCGCCAACGCTATGAACCATTTCATAAAACTGCGTATTTTTTTCCGTACGTCTCCGCAAGAAAGCAATGTAGGGCAGCAAACCGGCATGAAAATAAATTTCCGAGATGCAAGTGCGTAAAAACGCGGGATTACTTCATAAAATGCACCGGAGGCGTCGTGGGTCGCCCGAGGCAAGTAATACCTACGACGTCAGCCTGTATATTCCCTGGTTTTCTGCATAGCACACATCACAGCATCAGCTCGTTGCTTTTAGAAAGCTGTTGACAAGCGCTAGTAGAGCACAGATCGAAAACAGCGACAACGCTTTTCCGGACTGTCAGTGAACTCTCTCATGCATGAAGTTCATGCGAGTGCCACCGCTTATGCTGCCGTAATTATTACTGACAAACAGCCAGTGTCGACGCGTGATGAATAGATTAAGCAATGTTGGACATTTTATTTATTATTTGTTAGAGTGACTCGTTCATTGCTGTGGTCGATGAGGTCGCGTCTTGGTTAATTGTCTTTATTTACGCACCTTCCTTTGCTCTGCTTGCTGGTTTTCGCAGCGACAATTATGACACGGCCTCGAATCTGACAACAAGCAGTGCAGTTACAGGGATTTGTCGCACGCCTTACGGCCCTTCACTCTTCTCTCGTACCGACGAGCACGCTGGAAGGTACACAGGGAAGGATGGCGCAGGTAGTAGAAGTTGCTCTCGTGCGCATCATGACCTTGAGCGCGCATGATGAGCATAGATCGCTCTATCCTGTTGCGAGTCCTGACCGTGCTAGTGTGGCTACTCTTCACAGTTAGCAGACTATAGAGCGTGGCGTGGGCACGTGGCGACACCCTTTGGCAAGAAGCACCGCTGATTCAAATGCCGGTCTTGGTTTATAACGGCTATTCACCAATAGCGAGCTATCTGTTGTATGGTGCCAAACAGCAGGCGCCGGCAACTCTGAAGAGAGTGAGCACGGGCACCAGTACAAAAAGAGGATGCTTGAGAAAATGTCTACGTCGCGACCCGCTTCTGAACTCTCTTTGCCACGCACTTTTGCAAGATATGGCGGACCTCTGCATACCAGTGTCTGCGTTTCGCCGGATTCTTTACCAAGCCCGAGTGGTAGTTCTTGACCCTTTGATAAATTTCTTCCTACACAGGTGATTTTGACGATGTCGGTTCCTCATTCTGAGCTCGCGCCTTATCTCTTTCAAGAAGGAAAAGTGAAACGTATTTGAGCAACGTTTCATTCAGGAGATTCGGTGCAGCCATAGCCAACCCTGAAGGAAACAGAAAATGTCGACAGACTCCCCAGTCGGTACTAAAATATTTACGCCTGTCTGCAATGAGGTTTTGAAAGCTTTCTGGGCCAAGCTCAATTTGCCGAACGTGTGTGTCCGTTGAAGGTGGCGGCAAACAGCGTGATTTTCGGTTTGCGACGTCCGCGTTCAATTTGTCTGTTTCCTTTTCTTTTTGCTTGGGCAGTGAAGTTTCCGCTCCGTGACATCGTCTACCGTTCCGTCTACATGACACTGTAAACGAGTTTGTCGTTTCTGGTTTTTCAATCTCCTACGTCCTGAAAAGTTCAGTGCTCGAATACACGGGCATAGGCGGGAACGTTGCGTTTACAGTTCCATCCGCGCTGGCAAAGGTAGACGTCCAGCGACGCGTCTTCAAAGAAACATAGGTTTTGGCCGCAGGTCTTGTTTTTTCTATGTTTCTTTCTATCTATCTATCTATCTATCTATCTATCTATCTATCTATCTATCTATCTATCTATCTATCTATCTATCTATCTATCTATCTATCTATCTATCTATCTATCTATCTATCGATCGATCGTCCGTCCGTCCGTCCGTCCGTCCGTCCGTCCATCCATCCATCCATGCATCTATCTATCTATCTATCTATCTATCTATCTATCTATCTATCTATCTATCTATCTATCTATCTATCTATCTATCTATCTATCTATCTATCTATCTATCTATCTATCTATGTCTGTGTGTCTGTCTGTCTGTCTAGACCGCCTACGACTTCGTGCTCTCCTGGCCGTTTAACTAATTCATGCGATGCATACCAAAATTGGTGTGGCATAATATGGCTGTATTAGGAACGTAAATGACAGGACATAACATAAAAATAATGGCATGCAGGTCATGAATAGCATGATTTACATTGCCGTGGTCTTGGTGCTCTTGCGACTGTTCCGTTCACGTGATATATAACAAAATTGCCATGGTATGACAGGACTGTATGACGAACATAAATAACGGGTCCTAGCATGCAGATCATGACTCGCATGTCATGTTCTACATTATTTACATGATGTGGTGCCGGGTTGCTCGTCGCCGTTTAAATAATTGAGTATATACCAACATTGTATGACGAGACATTTTTCTATCATGAGAATAAATGACAGGTGGTAACATGAAAATCATGACATGCATGTTATGTACGACATGACTTACATGCCACGCTCATGGTGCGCTCGCGGATGTTTTCGCTTACTTGAGATGTACCAAATGTTGTAAAGCGTTACTTGACGGCATGACGAACATAAATGACGGGAAGGAAGGAAGGAAAACATTTATTGTGAGAAAAAGGTTTGTGGTTCGGGCCAGCTTAGTCCGCAAGTCCCATCTAGCAGTGCTGGCTGTCCTCAGTCCAGGACGCCACAGGCAATTGCCGCCCTGCGGGCCCTGTCGATCAAACTGATCTGATTCGTCAAGGCTATCGCTGGCCAGCAATTGCTCCCACCGCTCCACACTCGCTTGTTCAAATGACGGGAGGTAACATGGAAATCATGACATGCGTGTCATCTAGGACATGACTTGCATGCAACGTTCGTGGTGCGCTCGAGGCCGTATCGCTAGTTTCACACCTACCAAATTTGGTATGACGTGACCGTGACTGTAAGACGAATATAAATGGCAGGTGGTAACGTCAAAATTCTGGCATGCACGTCATGTGCGACATGATTTATATGCCACACTCATGGTGCGCTCGTGGCTGTTTCGCTAGCTTGACATATGCTACATGTTCTATTGCATGACGTGGCTGTATGACGAGCATAAATGACAGGTAGTAAGATGAAAATGTCGACATGCATTTTACAACATGATTTACATGCCACACTTAATGGTGCGCTTGCGTCCGGTTCATTGACTCGATATGCACCAAAATAGGTATTGGGTGATGTGACCGAAGGACGACCGTAAATTACAGGTGCTCACACCAAAATAATGACATGAACGTCATGTAAAATGACGTCATGTACAACATGATGTACGTGAGACGATCATGGTGCGTTTCTGTCCATTTTGTTAACGGAGTATATACCGAAGTGTAGTGGCATGAGATGCGTGCATTACGAACATACGAACATCTATAATAGGTCATCCATTGTATATACCACAATACAATCTCATTAGAAAGATATACCTGTATGCCTGATTGTACATGCGTACGTGCATGACAAATGTGCGATATATGTAATCAGCTAAACGTCATGGCATGAATTGCTACATTTACCTCGAAAACGAACAAGGCGATCTATGCAGCTCTTTGCTGGCTGCTTCGCATTTCGTCGATTTCCCACAGTGCGTGGGATCTGCCGACTTTTTCTTCTCTTGTACAGCGCACTTCCCTCTAGAACAGCTTCTTCACCGTAATGCTCTGGTATAAGGGATTTGCCGTCCAACTACTTGTGCGGATCACTGTTCCCCATGGTGCAGGTGAGGCAAACAAGAATTCCGGTGCCAGAATGGGTTCTAAATATTAACGAAGCGACCGTTAGTCCGTCGTTAGTCGCCGGGAAAACAGACTGCGAAACTGATAGCGTCTTGCATTGGTCTGTCTTAAGCGGGTCTGCGCGTGCGACTGGTCAGTTCAGAACAACTCGCTCCGCGCCGTATTGGTACCATTTGCTTAGTAACCAATCCCGGGATTCGGTCGGAAATAGAATGAATGGCGTAGGTCACTACCGGCAGCTTGCGAGCAACTGCAGTCGCGTGTTGCAGCGACCAGGGTTGCTTTGAAAACGCACAAATCGGAAGGAGGCATGGTTTACTGAACCGGTTTACGTAACATGAGTATAATGAACTTACGTTCTGATCTCACGCGGAACGTTCCCCATATTTCGCTGTCCGATTCCTTTTGATGCATTCCGCATGGTCGCTGCAGCATTTGGGTCGCCGCTCTCGACCTCCCATACAAAACAAAATCCACGCATCTCCACGAACTGAATCATGACGAGTGGGCGAAGCTGTTGGTATTGCATCTGTGAATAACCATATGTAAAATAAGTGACATCTAGTGTCATATTGTCTACGTTGAAGTCGCCGACTAATATTAAGGGTTTGAGCTTGTAGGTGTTTTATACTGTTTTGTCAAAATTATGATTGTTGTTCGTCTATTGTAAACCTTTTTTAATCACATACACACACATGTTTCTAGAATTGGTGAATAACCATACGTTGTCCGAGCGTTGCCCCATGTATTGTAAATTGAGTGACATAAAGTGCCCTAATGTCTACGTTGAAGTTGCCGACTAGTATGAAGGGTTTGTGCTTGTAGGTGTTTTATATTGTTCTGTCACATTTGTGATTTTTCGTTCGTCTATTGTAAACCTTTTTTAAACGAATGTGTTTTATGCCGGGCTCCACCAAACTTCAATGACGTATTTCCGTCACGTAAATGACATCGAAAAAATGCCTATGATCAGAAGATAAAAAAAAATTACACCATCTCCCGCTAAAGGGAACCATGTGTAGATGTGAAGCAGCGGGCGCTAACGCTTACACTGGCGGCGGCGTTGACGCTGGCGCTCATCGCAGCGTTGCGCAGGAGAGAAAACTGGGGAGGCGCAAAGCAGGCAGTGATGGAAGCAGTGTTTCCTACTAGAACATGCCAATCGCTGCTAATGGGCAATGAGAGACAGAAGACTCCGACTGGACACAGAGACCCGCACTCCGCTTTTAGTTAACGCGCACGCTGCGAATTTTTATTGTTCAACAACGCACAGCAGAAATCTCCCACCGGCACCACCTTGGAGGTCAAGATCCATTGCCATATATACGGGGTGGCCAGTGAACGGTTGTGCAGCGCGAGCAGTCGGTTTTTTCAACCAAGAAACTCGCTAGCAGACGCTGCCTGCGTCCGGCGTCGCGAGGCGAGAGAGGGGGGGGAGCGTAGGAGAGGAGAGAGAGGGGGGGACGCGCATGCGCAGTGGGATTGTGAACGCCGTGGGCAGGGATGCGTAGAGGAGAAAGGGTGGAGCGTAGGAGAGGAGAGAGAGGGGGGGGACGCGCATGCGCAGTGGGATTGTGAACGCCGTGGGCAGGGATGCGTAGAGGAGAAAGGGGGTGGAGCGTAGGAGAGGAGAGAGAGGGGGGACGCGCATGCGCAGTGGAGATGTAGACGCCGCGGGCAGGAATGCCTAGAGGAGATAGGGGGGGAGTGTAAGAGGGGAGAGAGGAGAGTAGGCGCATGCGCAGTGAGGGTGTGGTTGCCGCGGGGGGAGGGATGCCTAGAGGAGAGAGAGGGGGAGAGGAGGTTTTTTATTTTATTTTTTTAAAGGGTTTGCGCATGCGCAGTAAGGGTGGGCACGCGGCACACCACCACCACCACCACCGGATTAAGCTTCGCCATAAGATGCTTCACATCTAAAATCCGTCAAGGGGAGTCGACGCTATGACCTCTTGGTCCGCGAGTAGCGTTGCCGTGCACGCTATCCGCTGCGCCACGGCCGCATACTCTAGGCTGTACAACGCGCCTTTTATATCGACCGCTGTCCTCTCACAGTGATCTTGCTTAAAGTAATGCACTATGACTGTGCAATCCACGGTTATTCCCTTCAGAGCGTCGTTTCTATGCGTCCGTACATTCGGCGCGTTTCGAATAGGAAAAGTACAAATTTTGTCGATGCATTAACATATGCAGGTCGCGGCTTTACCCCTAGCGTCGGCTTCGCTCATAGCATCTATCCATACCGAAAAAACCCCTGCGACGCGCGAGTGCATCCTTTGGCCATACCTCCGCGTTACGAACGTACGCTCGCCCGGCGAGAAATCGCAGCCGGCCAACGGGGAAGACCCGACGCGGGTTGCGTTTCCCTCTGGTCGGGCAGCGGTGTTCAATGCTTCAACATGCCGTGAGTAGGCGACCTTACCCCAAGTTCGGCGTCCATTCAGTGACACTCTTCTGGGTGTCACACCGCTTTCTCTGATTCCGCTCTCACCGTACAGCTACCACAATCATCTATGACGAGAAGGGTTTCTTTATTCATTGATCGTGGACGTTAGTCGTAGGGACACAGATGTACCACCAAGCGTTAACGTGGATGCATCCACGTTAAACGGTGCTATAACTGTCAAACACCAATAGACATTGTACAAGCTCTTTTATATCGATGTACAAAAAACATTCAGCTACTTCAGTAAGGACACGTTTCACTTTCGTGTTATGCCTATTGCTATGACGGTGGGATCAACCATGGTTTTTATTCAGATACACACATATGTTTCGACTATAGCAACGGTTTTCTATATACCATGAAAGCGGACAGTGAGAGTCGACGACACAGCTAGGTTTTAGGGTCCATAATGCGTGCATTCACGTCGCCAACATGTTTACAGGGTTTTGTGCTTCTAGGTGTTTATATTGTTCTCTCACAAGTATGATTGATATTAGTCTATTGTTAAACCTTTTTTTGTGTTTGGTCCCACATCCACGATTCTTCCCTTGACGGACTCCGCGGACGGACAAGGCTTGGCCCTAAAGCGCTTCGACCCTAAAACACAGTTACACACATACACTTCGATAAGCCTACAATTCGATCACATGCGGCTTCAAAGTAACTCATGATTCTTCCGTAAACGGGCCACAAAACGGCGCATTATGAACATGGGCAATTCGGGCAAGGACGTGTCGTTGGAGCCAAATGTAAATGGATACTCCTAGCCTTAGTCCTCATGAAAAGCCTCCGTGTTAGATCAGGTTACATTTTACAGTACGGCTGCTTATCCAAAATAAGTTTACTAGCAACCTGCGCAATTAAATGTACAAAAAAGATACGTTAGGTCTCATTTTATCCTTTAAGCAAAGGACTCTGTATACCATTGGACAAACTTCGCAAATAAAAAACAAAAAACAAAAAGAACTACAAAATAAAGAAAATGCTCTGAATGGTACCCTTCAAGTGTGCGCTACGAATTCGTTTACAAAGAAGGGGCCGGATCTTCCAAATAAAGCACTGATAGACATAGCAATGGATGGATGAAGGAATGAATGAATGAATGAATGAATGAATGAATGAATGAATGAATGAATGAACGAAAAGTTCACGGTGGCTATCTTTTTGGAAGTTGTCCAATGAGGCTTATTTAGACTCCTTGTTGTCGTCAAAGCAATGCGGAAGCGTGGAACCTTATGGAAGGGGCACTAAAAAGAAAAAAAAATCAATTCGTTTAGATTGACTTATTGTACACTGAGAATTGAATTCATAGTTTGCCGCTAATAAACACGAACACAAAAGAAGACGAGGACGACACCACGGGTGGCTGGTGTCGTGCGTAGTGTCACCCGTGGTGTCGTGCTCGTCTCCTTCTTTTGTGTGCGTGTTTACTAACGGCAAACTATGCATTCAGCAACTCACCAACCAGGCCAGGAGCAAGTTCTTCTCAAGTACCCTGAGAATTCTAGTACAGTTAATTTCACCGTCATAGGCGTATTAATACAGGAGAAATGCAAGTTCAAGGTATCATCTTTAAATTTCTCGCCGAAATCTCCGCGGGTGACCTCGCGGATTTCAAAGTGCATTTACCTCCAAAATCAAGATGGGAGCCGACAAATGGAAACACGTAGCGGAATAGGTAGTAAGAACAGAGGAAGTGCCTCAGACAGGCTGGTCGACCTTTCGATAGGTGGACCTATCCTTGTCAACGGCGCCTCGTCATCCCTGGTGTGTTAGTTTTAAGGCGGTTAGTATTGACGTCATCTCCTGTGGTGGCGCGTGTCCGTGCTGGTAATCGCAGTCTGGAAAGAAAAAATCTATAAAGCTTGCACAATGTCGTTTGGTCTATCTATCTATCTATCTATCTATCTATCTATCTATCTATCTATCTATCTATCTATCTATCTATCTATATATCTATCTATCTATCTATCTATCTATCTATCTATCTATATCTACGTATCTATCTATATCTATCTACATCTATCTATCTATCTATCTATCTATCTATCTATCTATCTATCTATCTATCTATCTATCTATCTATCTATCTATCTACAAGGTCTGTCCCAAAAGCTCCAGGAATTTTTATTTTATAAATTATTTATTCAATATCAGGTTACAGTCTTTTCAGAACTTTTCAAAGTACTCTACCCCTGGTTTAATGCCCCGTTGCTGACGCGTCTCCCAATGATTTAAAGCGCCGTGGAAGCCGTCAACGAGGACCTGCTTCAGTGAGGTCTTCGAAGATGCTTTCACCGTCTTCTGCGTCCCATGCGGATTTCCTTTCAGGGTTCCTTTAATCAATGGTGACAAAAATTGTCTGGTGGTGCCTGTTAGAGGTCTTTGAGCAGCGCTGCCACACCTATTTTGGCCTGCAGATCGCAGACAATGAGGGCGGTGTGGCCCCTCCGTCATCTCACTCGTCAGGAGTCTTGGCAGCATTTTCGCGAAGGCTCTCTTCATCTGAAGATCTTTCGTCAAAACGCGATGAACGACTGTTTTGGGAATTCCACACTCCTATGCGATCACCCGAACACTTAATCGTCGGTCCTTATCCAATACTTGACCCACTTTCTGCACCGAGTCGTCCGTTTGTGATTTCGATGGGCGTCCAGAGCGGTCGTCGTCGTTGACAGACTCCAGACCTTCCCAAAACCTTTTGTTGCCCGTAAAATTATGGCTTTGTTTCTTCGCGACGTCGCCGTAGGCTTGCTGAAGCGTTTCGAGCCTCTCTGCTCTGTTTTTATCAATTCCACACAAAACTTCATTGCATGACAATGCTCCAAAACTCATCCATTTCTTTTTCTCGACGAGGGTACAGTCGATGCCTCTGCGCAATGACTTGACCCGCTTTAAGAACTGCGCGCAGGCAACCGAAACGGGACTCGTTTTGAAGCTTATATCCTTCACTAACTTCTGCACCTGAAGCGCCGCACCGTCAGGCGGCGCTGCGGACTACCCAAAAAAATTCCGGGAACTTTTGGGACAGACCCTGTACGTCTGGGTGCTATCGTGATCGCCTCCTTAACTCGGTGTAGACCGAAATTGTTATGCGAGGGTAAGATGGTTTGAGGAGTTGAACTGTCTGGTCATGAGCGAGCGACAATAGTTTGGTGAAGGAGGAAGACAAATAAGGGGAAATTCTGTTGCGTACGGCGTCACACCTTTTCCACCAGACAAGGGGGGGTACATACCTGTATACCGTGGGCTGTGATATGCGGGTATGCACCACAGGTTATCGACAGCTTATATTTACCTAGGAACGGCGAGAAGAGACACTAGTAATAAATGCGAGAGCGTTAAGAGAAACAGACATCGGCAGCGTTCACCGAACGCATACAAAGATTAAAAATCAAGATCCCAGCAGAAATTGAACCCAAGCGCTCTGCATGGCACTCGGGTATTCAACAGAGCAACGCCATGTCTTGAAACTGCATTAGAAAAATTGAAGGACAATTTGTACATTCCAAAGTGTGTTCGGCGAAAGCGTGTGGCCATTCCACTGACGGAAAGACGGACGGAAAGACGGACCGATGGACGGACACCGGACGGACGGACAGACGGACGGACGGACGGACACCGGACGGACGGACGGACAGACGGACATCCGGACGGACGGACGGACAGACGGACATCCGGACGGACGGACATTCGGACAGACGGACGGACGGACAGACGGACATCCGGACGGACGGACGGACATCCGGACGGACGGATGGACGGACGAACACACCGGACATCCGGACGTACGGACGGACGAACACACCGACATCCGGACGTACGGACGGACGAACACACGGACATCCGGACGGACGGACGGACGGACAGACGGACATCCGGACGGATGAACGGACGGACATCCGGACGGACAGACGGACGGACGGACGGACTGACAGAGGGACGGACGGACGGACGGACGGACAGACGGACATGCGGAAGGACGGACGGACAGACGGACATCCGGACGGATGGACGGACGGACACCGGACGCCGGACGGACACCGGACGCCGGACGGACGCCGGACGGACACCGGACGAACACCGGACGGACGTGAGCATGAGACAATAAAGGCTTTCGCCTTAAAAGACGCTATGCACTCGAGAAGCGTGTGTTGGGGGGGGGGTGGGGGGCGGGGGGGGGGTTAGTTGGTAAGACATATTATGTAAGCTTAAACTGCGCTAGGGAAGTAACAACTGATTTATTGAAATCCCATGAAGTTCCCTTCTGACACAATGCGCGTGCGCAATTACAGTCATCACCTCGTGATGAACGTACACTCCCCCCACTAAGACCCCTATCTACGCAAGAAAAAAAAGAAAAAATGCCCCCACCTCCCCGAAGGGAATCGTGAGGAAATGCGAATGCATTTCGCGCGCGCTTCCCTCCATTTATATATGGTGGTTGTTTGTTGTGGTTCGAAGAAGGAAAAAGGCGCCTAAATTCTGCAGCCCGGTCGGGAGCACGGCGCAGCGCCTTTTTTTTTTTGCTTTTTTGTTTTTGTTCTTGTTTTTTTTATTTATTTTTTATTTTTTTGTTCTTTTTTCCTTTTTTTTTTAATTTTTTTTATTCTTTTTCATATATAGCTCCGCCGAGCTCCCGCGATGCGAGCGCCCTCACGCACTTGAAATGCATTCGCATTTAAAACTGGGTATGCGTAAAGCACGCAGCGATGGAGCGGTGTTTCCTACTGGAACATGCCAATCGCTGCTAATGTGCAATGAGAGACAGAAGACTCCGACTGGACACAGAGACTCGCAGTCCGCTTTTAGTTAACGCGCACGCTGCGAATTTTTATTGTTCAACAACGCACAGGAGAAATCTCCCACCGGCACCACCTTGGAGGTCGAGATCCATTGCCATATATACGGGGTGGCCAGTGAACGATTGTGAAGCGCGAGCAGTCGGTTTTTTCAACCAAGAAACTCGCTAGCAGACGCTGCCTGTGTCGGCGTCGCGAGGCGAGAGAGGGGGGGAGCGTAGGAGAGGAGAGAGAGGGGGGGACGCGCATGCGCAGTGGGAGTGTGGACGTTGCGGGCAGAGATGCCTAGAGAAGAGAGGGGGGAGCGTAGGAGAGGAGAGAGAGGTGGGACGCGCATGCGTAGTGAGGGTGTGGTTGCCGCGGGGAGGGATGCCTAGAGGAGAGAGAGGGAGAGAGGTGGTTTTTTATTTTGATTTTTTAAAGGGTTTGCGCATGCGCAGTAAGGGTGGTCACGCCGCCCACCACCACCACCGGATTAAGCTTCGCCATAAGATGCTTCACATCTAACACCTGCCGGCGCTTACCTCCTCAACCTATCCTCCTCCTCCTCCTCCGCGGACAACGCTGGACAACGCTGGACAACGCCGGACAACGCCGGACAACGCCGGACAACGCCGGATGCCTGACATAGCCCGACTATGAAATGCATTCGCATTTAAAAATCAAGGTGTTTCCTGGAAAGATACACAGATGCATCGCTGACGCACTTATCTGGGCCATCGTCGATCCACCTCATAGAGCTTGGCTCAAAGCCAAGAAATGCAGCATAAAGAAATACTAGACGGCTGCATCGCATGATACCGATTCCCACAATGCGTAGGATCTACCGAATTTTCGAAAATTTATTACCACCTGCCACTTATCTATATAAGTGGCAGGTGGTGAAAATCTTGGCATGCATGTCATCTACAACGCCATTTACATGCCACGTTCATGGTGCGCTTGCGTCGAGTTCGCTAGCTTGATATACACCAAAATTGGTATTGCGTGACGTGACTGTATGACGAACATAAATGACAGGTCCTAGCATGTAAAACATGACATGCAAATTATGCAAAGCATGATGTGCTCCTTCCTGGCTGCTTCGCATTACATCGATTCCCCCCAGTGCGTGGGATCTGCCGGCTTTTTAGGGGCGAAGCTCCTTAGGGTGTGGGTCTGTCCCTCCTCTGTAGTTGTTGTAGTAGTAGTTGTAGTTGTAGTAGGTAGGTAGATAGCCACGTATAGTGGAATGTACCCACTACACGTGATAACGATGACGACGCCGCTGATGACCATGAAGTATAAGCGCGTTCCAGACCACACATTCTCTTTCTGCCATGGATGAAAACGATCGAGCTTCGCCCACTCATCATCATGCACTTCGTGGATATGGCGTGATTTTTTTTCTTTTCATTTCTCTTGGCCGGATTGAATCTCGCAGCCATTTTTCCTTCGAGAACATTTTTGTCATTACCCTGCTCCTGCAGACATTCATAGCATGTATGCATAGTTTCCAGTTGCTTCTGGGTCAGAGCTAGAGCTCATTGTACACGCTATTCTTCCAGTTCTGTGCCGCGACATCACGGTCTAGTTATTTGCTGGTACAATAAAACTGCAGCGTAGTTTTTCTCGTCCAATCAGTAAATTCGCTTTGGGGAAGCGTTTCCGCATGCGCTTCTCTCAGTGTTCCAGCGGTGGCCCCCCGCGCAGTAGCTGAACTCAAATTACTTTCCGCTCATTAACGAGCGAACATTCTGAGCTCTTACGACAAAAAGAGGCAATGTTTTGGCTCGCGTTCAGGCCACGTTTGAGCATCTTCAGCTAACGCAGTTCCAGCAGCACAGAGCGTAATCAACCACGAAGGGGTGTCGCCGCTTCCCGCATCTTTTCACATTTAGTTTTTATTTTTTTTTTCGAATTACATTCGCAGAGCGGGTGAAAGAGCTCATTCGAACCATGGAGCATTACTTAAAGCTGAGCGACTGTATTGCTAGTACTGAGTGCTATCAGAAGTCGTTTTATGTTACTTCCAATTACACTCCGCATCGCACGTGTAGCCTGCCGTCATTACCTCGCCAGTCATCCGCGGCAAGCGGCACGCCCACGCGGCCCCACTGGTCACTGTGCAGCCCCGTTCTTTCTTCTAACTAGCAAAGGCTGAAACGGTCCTGTTGACATTGCAGTAATTACTTCCGCATCCGCGCTCCAACATGTTCTTTATTAATTTCTAATTAACTAATATGGGGAAGTTGGTTAGCTGGTATGGTACAACAATGCGGTCTGACGACGTACATAAACTACCGCTTGGATTTCTTGTCTTTTTTGCCTGCTATAGCCATGCATTGTTTCATTCGACTAATTACAAATCGGCTATACTTCTTGTTAGTGAACATAAATTCGAGCCAGCATATATTGAACTCACACATAACTAACTGTTGTGTATATGAAACAGTTTTAATGTCTCATTCAATATATGTTTTATATGCAAACTATTTTTGCTCGAATTAGAAATAATATTACAGTGGGTTCAATCCAGTAAAGCTACAGCAGCGACAACAACAACAGAAGAGTGAAGAGGAGAAAGACGCGCAGTACCGGCACGCACTTGCCGTCCATCCTCGCCAGTCCCGCCAAAGCTGGGTGGCTCCTTGTGAAGATGCGAGTAAGCCATTGTCATCGGAACTTCGGTGGCTTCAGTTTCGCGAGGCATCCCTCCTGTTGAGGGTGGTGGTAGTCCCGCAAGGCGACGACTCCGACGAGGGCCAAGGGGTGGAAATTCCGTGGTTAGCCACTCGGGTTACCCCGCACGTCCACCACTTTGTAACGGAACTTCTAGACGAGGTTGAGTAGAGGTTTATTCACAGAGGATGGACGGCAAGTTCGGGTCAGCACCTCCACCAAATGCAACAGGCGTGTACTTCTGAAGAGTTCCAGCCCGGCACCTAGCAACAGGTGCACGAGGGCGAGACAGCTTCAGCACAGGAAACAGGCCAAGCGCGCAACACACGAACGTCGTCGTCTTTCATCTCGCTGGCACAGAGCTGGCGCTGATGTGCATCGGTACAATATATGTACATTTATATGATTTTTTTTGTGATTTTTTCCCCTCGAGGATACACGTGTTTTTTGTATGTCCGAGTATATACGCGTGGTCTATTGGCTACTCATTTTTTTACCTTTTACTATATTTTACTTCTATTTTCTCTGTCCTTTTCGTTTTTGTCAGTCTCCCTACTCAGAGGACGATGCTGTGAATGCGCATCGAAGCTTCGTAAATTTTGCCTAGAAAAAGATTGGTCTCCGATCGACACGTTGACCAATAAACTGTTTTTTCAGAAGCGTATATCATTTTCCTATCTGTCTTACGGCAACCGAAGACAGCCTCTTCGCAATATATATATATATATATATATATATATATATATATATATATATATATATATATATATATATAGTTCAAAAAATATATCAAGCACGTAGGAAAAAATTCTCTGGGAAGGACTGACGTTTCGGCCGCGGGACCGGCCTTTGTCCGACGAAGGCCGGTCCCGCGGACGAAACGTTTACACAGATGGCTCAAAAACAGAAAACCATGTGGGTATTGGGATCGCGACAGCGGAAAGTGCAGTGTCTGTTAGAGTACCTCGTAGTTTTTCCATTTTTTCAGCTGAAGCTTATGCTTTGAGTGAAGCAGTGCGGAAAATCATCGCTGCCAAATACAAGAAAGCAATCATATACACCGACTCACTAAGCGCACTAAAAGCACTACATATAAAATCCGAATGTGAGCCATTAGTGGGTGACATTTTGAACATGGTATATTTAAACAGCCAGGCAGTTTCCATCCGTTTCTGCTGGGTACCAAGTCATGTTGGGATACCTGGAAACGAAAGAGCAGATAAATACGCTTCATTGGCAGCCCACAAAACAGTAGCCAATGTGAAAATTCCCCTTAAAGACATCCAGAGAACAATTCGTCTAGCTCTACTAGCGAAATGGCAAAAACAGTGGGACACATGCACGAATAACAAGCTCCACATGGTGAAACCCATACTCGGTGAATGGAAGACCGACCGTCACCAACAACGGTTTATCGAAGTTATATTATGCCGACTTCGCATTGGACACACACACTTGACACACAACTTTTTGCTCGCAAAGGAAGAACAACCATGAACAACCATGAACAACCAAAGGAAGAATACCTCTGCCTGACGTGCTAAGCTTTCTGAAAGAATGTAATTTGTTAAATAAGCTTTAAAAGTTCATCATTTCAGTGTCCATTCCTTAACGTCTTGTGTCTGGCGCAGCATAGCCTCAGCTGGTTTTGCGCCGTAAAAAAACAAATTAACTAACTAACTAACTTCCCAGAGCATTTTTTCCTACGTGCTTGATATATTTTTTTTGAACTGTTACTTCCGGGTCCTATGTTATCCCTTCATTGTTATATATATATATATATATATATATATATATATATATATATATATATATATATATATATATATATATATATATATATATATATATATATATATATATATATGTGTGTGTGTGTGTAACCTATGAACAAGGCGATGGTAGGAGAAGCCGACGAAGAAGTGCGCCTGCATTAGAATAAATGGATGGCATCTGAACCACGACGTATCTCTGTTTTTTAACGTCGCACAAGTCGACAGGATCGACCTCATCAACCTGCCATGGCTAGGCCAAAACCTCCGCTCAACATACCGAAGTACAAGGGAACACCAGAAGACGTCGCCGTCGAATAGTGGCTACTTCTTTTCGACACGAAGGCGACCGAGGCATCATGGACACACCGCGATCGGGTCAGTCACTTCAGCGAATACATCGAAGGGGAAGCGTTCAAGTGGTGCCTGACAGAAATTTTCGGCAACGACGAGACATGGGACGACATAAAGCGCGACATGCGAAATCGCTTTGCTACGACTGACGGACATGCTTTTCGTCTCTTCATCCACTACCAGCTAAAAGGAGGGCAGGCCATCAAGGATTAATACGACGAGAAAAAACGACTGGGCTCCTTGGCCGACCTTAAAGAGTGTCACATCATTTCTGGACTGACTGACGGTGTTCCTCCTGATGTGGAACTGGCGCTCGCCGGACTGTCTTTCAACTCATCATCAGAGTGGATCTCCGCTGCCCAACGGGTCGAGACATCTTTAAGACGGGTGAGAGGAATTTTCGTTACTCGTGCTCCTAGTACTACATCAAGAGCTCCACGTCTCTTCAGCAGACCTCAGCAGCCAACATTGACTTCTCGACCACGTGTCCCCCAAAATGAATGTAGATATTGCTCAGCTGCTGGTTTTCCACGACACTTTCACTGGCACAACGAATGTCCGCGCCGCGGCAACGTGTTCGCTATTGAGACTAGACCGGGAAACGAGGAGAGCGATCCAGAGTTTCATTAATACAGTTCCATGCTCTCATCAACGGAAGGCCAGTAACTGCAATTCTTGATACAGGAGCAACAATTACTTGTATCAGTGAAGATGTGCACAAACAGCTCAAGCTTCAGTTGAGAGACTCCAGCATCATCGTGCAGCAAGTTACTTCAAGCATTCGAACTTTGGGTCGCGTAAACATTCAGTTTCAAATTGGGAATGGCACAAAGAAAGTTTATGTACACGTTCTGCGAGGCATGAGAACACAATTAATTCTTGGCCTAGACAGCGCTTCGTACTTCAATCTTTCTGTAAATTTGGAAAGCCAGTCAGTAACACAAGGACGTGAATATTTGAACCTGTCGAATCAAAATGAAAAGAAAACCACTAATGTACCGCTGATGAGAACCCTGAATTCAGAAAACTTGCCAGAACATGAATCAGCAGTGCTCGACTCTCTTTTAAATAAGTGTGACGAGATCTTCTCGAAATCCCAGACAGATATTGGATGCATGACTATTGAGCAACATAGGATTGCACTTACTAATGCTGTCCCTATTCATCGAGCACCATACAGATGTTCGCAGGCCGACAAAGCGGAAATTAACAAACAAGTTGACGCCCTCATTAAGCAAGGTGTTGTGAGGCCTTCGTTGTCGCCCTATGCCGCACCGGTCATCTTAGCGGAAAAGAAAGGCGAAGGACGTACTCGTCTATGTATTGACTACCGCAAGCTCAACGCCATAACGGTACCCGACTATCAACCAATTCCACGTATAGATTACATTCTGGACCACTTGGGAAGGGCGAACTTTTTCACTACGCTAGATGTAGCGTCGGGATACTGGCATGTCCGAATGCATCCCGACGACGTTCATAAAACTGCGCTTGTCACGACTAATAGCCATTATGAGTGGTTGCTAATGCCGTTCGGGTTAAAGAACGCTCCGGCTACATTTGAAAGAGCCATGAAATCAATAATAGCCAAACATCAGCTGACTGATGTTAGCAATTACTTTGATGATGTGGTCGTTTACTCAGAGACATTTGACGATCATATATGACACCTCGAGGCACTGTTGAAAGCTCTTAAAGACGAGAACGTGAAACTGAAACGGAAAAAGTGTCAATTTGCAAGATCCAGCATTGAATACTTGGGCCACAAAATTTCACAAGGAATTGTGACACCTAAGCAAAGTAACGTGGCTGCAATACTCAAATTTCCGACACCTAAACGAGAGAAAGGCCTCCAGCGTTTCCTGGGCACTGTAAACACTTACCGTCAGTACATCCCTCATTTCAGCGACATCGCTCTCCCACTCACGAGACTACTCCACAAAGGAAGCAAGTGGACGCGGACAAATCAATGCGAGCAAGCTTTTCGGGAACTGAAGGAGCGCATAACTGAAGAACCGGTGCTTCGCATATACGACACTTCGAGACCATGTACTGTGTACTGTGATGCATCTGGCGAAGGCATTGGTGCAGTGCTGAAGCAACCTGACGACAAAGGCAAGGAACATCCCGTTGCCTATTACTCCCGCAAACTACTTAAGCACGAGGTCAATTATGCTATTACAGAAGGAGAATGTCTTGCCATTATAGATGCTATTGATAAATGGCATTGCTACCTTCATGGAAAGCCATTCACTATTGTAACGGATCACTCTGCACTACAGTGGCTGAAGAATATTAAGAATCCTCAAGGTCGTCTCTTCCGGTGGTCGTTGAAACTATCGATGTATGAAGTAAACATCAGACATCAAAAGGGCATAAGCAACGTCGAAGCAGATGCACTCTCCAGAGCCCCAATAGTTCAACTTCTGTCCCACGATGAACTTCAACGATGCAGCAATGAGCGCCCAAAAGGAACGTATTCATTGGAAAACAACGTAGTCATCGTCAAAAGGAAAAGGACTAAGGAAGATCTATTTGCCCCATGAACTACGCCCAACCATTTCTAAGAACGCACATCAACATTTTGGGCATGTCGGAGTGAAGAAGACACTATCACTCTTGTCGCCGCAATATTATTGGCCGGATATGGTAACCGATGTTGCCACCTACATTCGGCATTGTGATACGTGCCAGAGATGCAAGAAAACGAAAACAAAGGAAGTATGGGACACTTGAATCCCTGCCTCCTGCTGAAGAGCCTTTTTACCTTTTTGCGATGGACACCATTGGGGGGATTTTGTGGATATGGCTCATCAAAAAGGTTTATCCACTTGGTTATTGACCATGCTACTCGCTACGTATGGGCGTTCGCCCATAAAAGTGAGAACAGCGACGCCTACATCTCATGCTTAAAAACCATTTTTGCTGCCGGAAAACCACGGAAGTTCCTTTCAGATCGTGGACCAGGATTCACTGCACGAAAATTTAAACAGTTTCTAAAACATAACCGAATACACCAACTCTTCACCATTGTCTTACGGCAACCGAATACAGCCTCTTCGCAATATATATATACATATATATATATATATATATATATATATATATATATATATATATATATATATATATATATATTCGACAACGGTCCGGACGACGGAGGCTGAAATAGTGGAGCAAGTGGTGATTGCGTTGGGCTTGCTGGACAACAGGAGGTCCACAATATACAGCGATTCGATATCGGGGGGTCAGAGCATTTGCCAAGGGCACCATCTCGGAACCGGCTTTGCGGATGCTTCGGGACAAGGAGATTGAGCCACACACACTCGTTTGGTTCCCAGCGCACATGGGACGCATTGAGGGAGCCTCGCCCAATCTCAACGAGTCAGTCCACATAGCTGTGCGAGCACTAGTAAACCGCTTAGCTATCGGAGGGCGCGGCGCTGACGTTTTGGAGAATCGGAACCTGCCGACCTCGTATAACGAACTCACAAAACATTTTTACCTGGCGCGGAGGTAATACCCTCCACCACACAGAAAATTAAGCAGACCTCAGGCTCTGACACTCAGGCTACTTCAGGGTGGGGCGTACCCTAACCGCGCGCTATTGCACAAGATATATCCAGAAATACAGCCAACTAATACATGTTGCTTATGCGCGGATATAGCTAACTTGGAACATATGCTCTGGCGGTGCCCCGCGTTACGCTGTGGTGAAGTCATCATGCCGTCCATATGGGAGGCTGCCATTACCAGCTCCGGACTCGAATCAACAGCTATGGGCAGTCCAACGGGCCCACGACGCAGCGGAGAGACTTGGTCTTTCTGTTCCGACGTGGGAGCGGCCCGAAACGTGCTAAAGCGCGTTCCGAAGGACCCATTAAAGTTCATTCATCCATCCAACATCTTTTCGAGACTCGGGGAGATTACACCCATCTAGTATGCGAATAAAATAACGACATGGGATTACAAGGAATTAAAACGACATGGGATTAAATAACGACATGGGATTACTAACTAACTGTTCTGGTAGTGTTACCATGGGAATTAAACATCTCTATCGGTCAACAGAAATGCGCCTCCTCAGAGCACGCGCGACAGAATCTGTGCGGCCATATCTGCTTTGTGATTTCGTTTTCTCAAACATTCTTCGGTGAAATGAAAACATTATTCAGAGAAGTCTACGGCCGCTTATCAATCAATCAATCTAAAAATCTTTTGTTTTCACCATTTCATGCATAAGGGTGAAAAAGGGAGAACTGGAGAAAAAGCCGAATTGGCAGTATACTTGTATATACTGCCAATTAAGTTTGCTGGGTTGCTTAGGAAGTTCAAAAGCTACGTTTTTGCACGTATTTAGTCTTTTAGTCTTTATTTTAATCAAAGGCAAAGGCAGCTTTTGTTGTCGTTAAAAGTATGAGGACAAGATATTTCATTCCTTTATCGCAGCGTGCGCTGTGCACAAACAAGATAGACGTGTGCAGCCATCGAGCTCTCGCAATGGTATTACCGGCATATAGTGAACGTCAACAAAAGGTAAGGCAGAGGAAGAAAGAGAAAATGAGCAAGATAATGCACCCATAAGTTTTGGAGTTCTCATTAAGAATAAGTAAATTGAAGCCGGCGTGAATGTTCATGCGAACTAAGTTGACTCTAGCTTGAAAAACATAGAAGCCTCCACATTGATTCAATCTAATCACGTCGCCAGTGGTTAGGCTGTTGCGAACGTGTCTCATTTTTTCATGAAAAAAAAAAAACTCAGCGCCGTTTGCACAATGCTCGTGGCGTCTTTTGTCCATGAAAATCAGTTTTTTATAATCATAGAATGCCACTATCCATAATTCTGTGCTTAGTGTTGTTTTACTGTATTGCGCATATGCATCCGGCAGTTTGCGTGTTGCTAAGGCACGTCTGATGAATCGTTCACGGGAAATTCTCTTTTTTGCAGCTTGCGTGAAACTTTTACCGAATAATAGCCACGATGGGGGCTTACGCTGACTCATCTAACTGAAATACTGCATAAAAATAGGTGCAGAAAAAAAAAAGATAAATTTCGTTTGCAGCGGAAACTTTACCTAGCCAGTGGCGTGGCACAGGCGTTATGTATAACGCTCCGAAGTTATTGCCGCAGGCAGACAAAAGGAACAGTGGCTTCTGAGAATGAAAAAAAAATTAAATTCCATTTCATTACGCCAGGAAACTTGAACAGAACTGAACATTCGATTATATTGCTTCTCAGATGTTTCAAACACAAGAAAGAAAAATAAAAAAAAATATATATGCAGCTTCCATCTTTGCAGGGCTATATATCTGAACTATATTTTCGCTGCTGCTTTTTAAGTTAAGTTGCGCATCCTGCTTGAAGCTTTCCGTAGTCTGATGGGCGCATATTATACAAGAATTGGTGAGTGCAATAGCCAAAGTACAGAGTTACAGTATGCAGGAATAATGGCAGCGCTAGGGTGAGGAATAAATCCTTGAACAGATGTGCCATGAATGATGGTAAACGATAGAAATAAGTTCGCTGTGAAAAAAAAAACTACCATCTCCGAAGCTTAGTGAATCATTCTTTGTTGAGACAGGCGTATCAGAATATGATTCCAAGGGTGAAGTTCTTATGCCTTCAGATCTTCTTGTCTCGGATGCTTCTCCATTTACAGCCAGCGCACAAAAGCATGCTGGGTTAAACTATGATAATGGTAATCGCATTATAGCGATGTTTATGGTATTGTTTTTCTATGCACTTTTACAAGACGAGCTTCATATTCTTTTGTCTTTTCTTTTACCTTTATAGGCGCATACCGCGCACTATGTGCGACTGGAAACTTAGGACGTATGGTCCGGCACCAAAGCGTACTACAGCAAATATAAAATATTAGCAGCATCACAACTTCCCGAATATGAACTATTATTCCATGTCCAGTGGCAGTTCTGGATAGACAAATGCTATTTCCAAAGTATATACCTTGTAGTAACGACAAGCTATAACTTCAGAAATAGTTTTGTAGTTGTACCTCCTAGCAGTACAAAATAAGGTGATCAAAGACTCCTAAACCTTCCTAAACGACTAACCTTTAGCTACAGTCCTCCTAAATTTTAGAATTCCGTGCAAACTTTAAGAAAACCGCAAGAGGGCAATATTGCTATCAGCAGAGTAAGACTAAACCTTGAGGGATATCATTTCGCATATATTTTATATTCGTGCTCCAAATGTTTTGCAAACTATATAAGGTTGATGTAAATGTAAAGCAAAAAACTTTATTTCACGTCCATTTTGCATTTTCCTTCGCGTGATACGAGTGTGCATGTACGAAATTGCGGGGAACAATTCAGGCATTGCGCGCTGAATTGCTCTCAATCTTGGAAAATTTGCACAATGCAAATGATAATTTTGTTCTGAATATATTTCTTATGAATCTTTGAGTAATGAATTACGCGGAAACGTTACTTTCTTGACTGAAATCACGCATTCGATTTTGATCTCGTAGATACGCGTTGTGTAAGTTGTGACTACCCGTTATTGAATACGAGATTAGAACAAGGCGCAACAAAAAAACTGATGAATTAATATCATAATTTTGGGCAGCTGTGAACTTTTAAGAAAGCGAGAAGATTAGTGCATGGTGCAATGAAGAAAGTTACAAAGTAATTTCGTCATGATTCTTGCTCCTGCGCTCCCTTCCCTTGTTCTCGGTTCATATTTCGCATGTATCACTTTTTCTGCCCTGTCGTTGACGGAGGCAAAAGCGCTCGGCGATTTCACCATAGTGAGAAATACGAACATACAGGCCTAGTGGCGTTGTGCGTTTAGCCTGGTGAATGCTATATGGCGATGAATGTTTTGACTTATTCGTGCGCAGAAGCTCGAACTTATTTGAGTTATAGAATCAACGGCGAGGATTTCATTCTCAAATATAATTTCCATTGCACGCACAGAATCAAACTATAATGTTCTCACTAGGTTACAGGAGCGTAGCCAGAAATTTTTTTCGGCGGGGTTCAACCATACTTTTTGTGTGTTCGTGCGTGCGTTTGTATGTATCCGTGTATATATACGCAAGGTAAAATTGAAAAATTTCAGGGGGGGTTTGAACCCCCCCCCCCCCCCTTGTCTACGTGACTGCTAGGTTACGTTCTAGTGCGCTTTCTTTCTCAACAGTCAAGTGAGCGATATCCGGTCGTGAAGAGCATATTGTTGGCAAGCCTATTATATCGCTCAAAGAGATTTTTAATAAGAGCAAGTCATGCGAGCTGCAAATTATGTTAAGCGAAAGTTAACGACTTCACTAGCAAACCAAGCGTAGCATAATAATAATTTTTTTAATATCATGGACTGACGTGTTCACCAACAGCTGTTCTTCGAGGAACTGCTTGAGTTGCTAAGGCAGTGCCATCGAATTCTTGAACTGCTTGAGTTGCTAAGGCATTCGGCCGAGGGAGCGTAGAAGCTGGAACTTCCGCTATAGATGAAGAAGCTCTTTTATTGCATTAAGTGCCTATCGAATGGCGCTGACAGCATCTGGGTCCACAGTCGATGCATCTGGGCAACGTTGAATTACAAAAAAAACAAAAAAAAAACAAGCTGCATAATTTTAGTTTGTCAGTCTGCTGTTACTGAAGAAGTCGGAACATCGACATGGAAGTGAAATATGACTCTTACGAAAGACATACTGTCAGCGCCGGTACAATACTTAGCAGGTATTTGCTCAGGCTGTGCACATTTTCCCTAAGTTTCCTGTATTACGAAAGATGCTTTACGGTGATGAAAAAAAAATAATTAAATGTGAGCTGGCTATGTTCAAATTAGTAATTTGAAGTCTCCGGAAGGATGGTTTGGATATTGTCTGGGTTGTGTGTTAGCAATTGTGAAAATATTTTTTTCTTTTTTAAACGTGAATGTATCGTTTATTCATATTTCTGCACGCCCCAACGCACTGCTTAAAGAAGTTGTAACTCTAGTGCAAAACATTCGCGAGGAATCGAGTTTTCGAAATAGCGCAGTACGTTTTCCTTTGGCTGCTTTACTTTTCAAAGAATTAAGGTCCTCATGTTAATACTCGCCGAAGTGATAGCGTTCTGCATTATTTTAATTCGACTGGCTTTATAAAAAAACATTTAGTACAGATTGGCATGAATTATTTGTAAGAGCACGGATACATTGAACGCAGGATAAAGGCCAGCCTCAGACATACCAATATTTGCAGTATAAGAGATAGTTGGGCAAGTTAGTTTGAGTTCATGTTGATGTAAAGGCAGCACTAGGACAACGTATGCCCTGTCTTCTTCTCATTCCTGTTGCATTCGTTTTAGTGCTGCCTTTTTCATCATTAAGAGAAAAATATTTGTTTGAGTCGTATGGGTTCCCGTGGCCACATCTTAGTCTGTCATGCTGTGCAGACAGGGCAGCACTGGAACGCTAGCACAGCAGTTCTAGTGCTTCATAGCGGCAGTTGTGAGAACAAAGACGATGTCCATAGATACATTTACAAGTCCCTGATTTTTCGCGCCCGAACGGACATAATTAATTTAACGAAGTGGTTTAATTATCTTTCACGTACGTATGCACATCACGTGCGTATGCAGTTTTCTATAGCTGCAGCAATATGACAACACCTAGTTATTATGAGCTCACGTTACTAACACATGTTATAGCAAAGTGGAGTTAAGAAGCATGTTCACCTTCTTCAGTCCCCGTGACCCCATTTGGGGCCATTTGTTCGAGCGCGCGCAACTAATTCTGAACCAAATCTTTTTTCACCTTCAACTTGAATTTCTTGCGTGGATAGCATTACCTGAAGTCAAAGTTTGAAATGAACACTGCAACATCCATAATTCAAGCGCCAGCCGCTGTGTCTAACAGACAACGTAAAAGAGGAAGAAGCGAAGAGGAAATCAAAAGACAAGAAAATTCGGCTGGCCGACAGAGCCGCAAGGTCACTCTGTTACTCCACGACAATGCTTATATATCGAGCGCAAGGAGACTTTCCTGAACACCAAAGCTTGGGCAAAATAGGAAATGCGGAAAAACAGCGTGGAGATAAATGTAGAGCTAATTCCTCAAAACGTAGCGTTTCCCTTTGCCTCCGAACGGCTTTGGGGACTTCCACTCCTGTTAAGACCTAAAGTCCTCATGTGGGACAGCTAAATTTCGCCAGATCTTTTCATTCTTCATCCAAAATAATTTTTTCCGTTTTCTGGTACAATGAATAGTAAAATAAAGAAATTTGAAATAAATTGACAACAAGTTTTCTTCTTGGGACTGAAGAGGGCAATATTGAACGGAAACAAATGCGATCCAGATGCTTTTCTTATGTTCCGGTCGTACTTCCTTGCATCTTTGGGGAGCATTTTTGCAGTGACGGTATAGTTTCGTGTTTTTCCGAACAGTAAATTGATCCCGTGAAAATCTTTCGAAATATTTCTATAGCTTTTCGTTTTTCAAAAAAAAAATTCAGGAAACATTTAAGCACAGGGAGTAACCAGTTATGCTGAATTGTATGCAAAAGACGAGCAGATGCTGCTGATTAGTCTTCTATGAAATTGCGTACTGTCCTGTTTGAGCGAGACATTCCTGAGCAGGATAAAACTGCCAGGCTGCTTACGTGTCGCATTGGTATTTATGATGCGGTTTACAAACTATGCTTATAGTTATTAAATTTCAGTGCCCTTTTTTTAATCTGATCTACCAACGCGTGCACTTCTCCGATTTCTCAACGGTATGCAGCTTAGGATGAGTATGCCTGGACTTGCGTGACGCCGGCTTTTTCGAGCGTTTCGCGGGAACGGCCAGCTGATCCGTATTTTCAAAGTCCAGCGCTTAGTGAGAGCTTTCACCGATCGCACAACAATATCGAATTTCGGTCATAAAAGCATACAGAAGAATGTTTCCGCTTCTTGCGAAGGGAACTTGAAAAGCGAGAAAAATAGCATCTCCTATGGCCCGTGACTCACAAACTGTATCGGTCTGCTACTGATTTATTTATTTTTCTCTCTCCCCCTTTAACTGATTTGTTTTTGCACTCCCACAGCAATATAGAGGGATTTTTCTGTCTCCTTCCCACGGAGTCTCGTGGTGGTTCGAGACGCTATGGTGCTCCTAAAATACATTTCTTTTTGCACGTAAACTCACGTTCGCGCTCAACACATAGTCCAGCACAGTGAACCTTCCTTTACGTCATTTCACTGTGCATTTTAGATGTGAAGCATCTTATGGCGAAGCTTAATCCGGTGGTGGTGGTGGTGGTGGTGGTGGTGGTGTGCCGGCGTGACCACCCTTACTGCGCATGCGCAAACCTTTCAAAAAAATAAAAAATAAAAAACCTCCTCTCCCCCCTCTCTCTCCTCTAGGTATCCCTCCCCGCGGCAACCACACCCTCACTGCGCATGCGCCTCCCCTTCTCTCTCCCCTCCTACGCTCCCCCCTCTCTCCTCTAGGCATCCCTCCCCGCGCTCCCACTGCGCATGCGCGTCCCCCCCCCTCTCTCTCCTCTCCTACGCTACCCCCCCTCTCTCGCCTCGCGACGCCGACGCAGGCAGCGTCTGCTAGCGAGTTTCTTGGTTGAAAAAACCGACTCCTCGCGCTGCACAACCGTTCATTGTCCATCCCGTATAAATGGCAATGGATCTTGGCCTCCAAGGTGGTGCCGGTGGGAGATTTCTCCTGTGCGTTGTTGAACAATAGAAATTCGCAGCGTGCGCGTTAACTAAAAGCCGACTGCGGGTCTCTGTGTCCAGTCGGAGTCTTCTGTCTCTCATTGCCCATTAGTAGCGATTGGCATGTTCCAGTAGGAAACACCGCTCCATCACTGCGTGCTTTGCGCCTCCTCAGTTTTCTCTCCTGCGCAACGCTGCGATAGCGCCAGCGTCAACGCCACCGCCAGTGTAAGCATTAGCGCCCGCTGCTTCACATCTACACATGGTTCCCTTTAGCGGGAGATGGTGTAATTTTTTCTGTTTTCTCGAAGGCCTATTGTCAAGGGAGTATCGGCAGATGCAGAGCCACACAGTTATGGTATAGGCCTACATGTTCGCAGCTCTGAATGTATGGAGCGAAAGCAATGAAGGAAAGGTAAAGATACAGTATAAGAAGGAAGGAACAGCGGTGTGCATACTGCGTTTTTCTTGAACATAAAAGATCTGCCGCACTGCGGCATTTCCGCATTGTTTATTTTAGCATTTTCTTCTTCTAGCTACGTGATTTTGGCTCATTCCGTTAAATATATACGGTTCGTCGCATCATTATATTTTCAATTTTGCCGTCTTTGTACCCGACGTACTTTAAACGTTTATTGTGGAAAAGCATATCGCTGTGAGTGCAAGGACGATCTTTTTTTTTTTTTCAAATTTCATATCTGATCGCACCTTTCTTTAGCAATATAGGTAATTTGAAATTGAAGGTATGCAGCAGTAGCAAAGATGAGTCTTCACTCAGTTTTTTCTTCAATGCGAGGGGACTTTATTTTTGAACACTGTCAAGAGAGTAATAACAGACGCAAACAAGTATACAAAAGTGCGAACAGCGTAAAATCTACTAAATAAGAAAAAGCCAAGGAAGAACGTGAGAGCGATGTGGACTCTTGATTATCATTGCCTCAAAGAAAAACTGGGAGAGTGGCTTTACACTGTCTAGCGAAGGTGAGCTATCGAAACGTACGCGTGAGAAAGTTCGGCGAATCGGAAACTTTTCTCGATCAATCGAAGTGGAAATTCGATAAGTCTGGGTAAATTAAGATTATAATAAAATTTAATCTTCACACCACCCAAAAGACGCCCTTCTCTTCTTTGCCCAGAGGAAGTCGATAAAATGAATTTTAAAAGGTAAAGACTTCAACGATGTGGCAGGAATACGATAAAAAATATAAGTACAACCATAACCAGCCGAAGAAGATTCCGCTCTAAGAACTTTCTGGGGGGTTGAATTGCCGCACCTAGCCCCAGTGCGACTGGGAAACATCACTGCTGCTAGGGCAGTCGCGTCCTTGAACCTATTCTTGTCTGCGACAAGTGCTAGCCGAGGAATCGGGGATGAAAGCGAACCCCCCATTTCAGAAAACAATGAAGCCGCACTTGCGTATTTTTTTTTTTTTGCGTACGCACTGCAGACTCAGAACTTCCTTAATTTCTCTAAAAGAGAAGGGTGGGTGCCCATTTCGCAAGAATGTCGAAAACATCCTTTTCAGACCTTCTATAGCAATTACCATTGACAAATGGCTCATAGGTAATTATTCACTCCCAGAATGTTTTCTTATTTAGCCTGTAAACCAGTAGCCGAGGCTGCGCCTCATTAGAATGAGACATTTGCTCTTAAACATTGAATGCAAAAATTAGTAAAGAAGAAACAAATGATGTTCATGAACGCAGGCGCATTCGTCTCAGCATTAGCGGGGTGGCCACCTACTGAGATCGCAGTCTCGCTAGTCCACAATTGTACGCCGTACTAAATCGCTTTGACTTAGCGATACCTTTCATGGCAGTGTAGTAACGTAATGAAACTTTTGAGGCCTAGTTTCCTCGTGTTAAATGAGTGAATCGTCGGACTAAATGGGCAGAGGAACGAAATAAAATTCATTCCGCTGATCTCAAGAGAGAAAGCGCAGCGGCACACAGAAGTCCCGCTGGCGTAGCTGTAAATGTGTTTGTACAAAACGTACCTCAGCTACTGTCGCCTATCAGTAAATTGAGCTTTCTTAATCTGTGGTAGATAACACGATCGCGGACAAAACAAGTCACCTAAACTCCTTTAAGCTTCCTTCAACGCATGGTTGTTTTCTTTCTTGCAAGCTCAACCATCTAGCCGCCTTAATAGGGGCTTTTAGCTTGTAGGTATACGTTTTAACGTTACCGTGTTACCGGAATACCGGATTGCGTTTATCGTTTTACCGGAACGCATGTTTTAGAAAAGTTTTAGCACACCATACGTAAACGTTTACGTACTTACGTAAACGTATACCTTTACGTTTGCGCAAACCACCAAATTGCTAGGATAACTGCATTTAAACTATATTTAATTTAGATAAGATTGAATCACTACTGCGGCAAAATCATCAAAAAGGTTTTTTAGCGTCTAAGGTATCCCAATGTACTCGAAGGAGTATAAAACGTATAAAATACCAGGTTACCGGACGATGGTGTCGACATCTTGTGACAATTTGTGCAACCACAGTCATGGACACGTTTGTTTTCGCCGAGCGTTTTTGAGGGAAAAAATGATTAAAAAGGCAACTCATTCGTAGTTATGCCACTGCAAGGCATTCACATCAGAAGTAGAATGCACGATGTTTCTGCAATACTAATTCTGTGCTTGCCTGGTTCATATTAGCCCCGCTAGATGGCGCCACCTATCCAGCATGTCGGGTGTGGTATATGTCGGGCACGTCAGGGTTTTAGGCCTCTCACGTTTACTGCTTCGGCTTGCTAGGTCACTAGCTTCGGCAATCCTGCTGAAACAATTAAGGTGATCGCTCGCACTTCGGCTTATTTTGACTCGGCATCGGCGGCTGGAGTCTCCTCAAAGCAGATATCGCGAGTAGCCACGAACGAAGGTGGATTTTTGAGATAGGGCCGAAAACGTAAAGCCTATCCGGCGAGTAGTTTACGTTCCGTAAAAGTCTACGTTCCGTAAAGAAACGCGCATGCGCAGATTCCTTCCGGTATCCGGTAACACGCTAACGTAAAGATGTATACGTACAAGCTAAAAGCCCCTACTGATCTCAACTACGAGTACACAGTTAAACTGCTAAAACTATCAGCGTCCTTAAGAGGCGATTATGGTTCGAAAGGGCTAAATATACGGAATGGACACTGAAATATGAGTTATTTACGAGGAACAACGATGTCATTAAGGAAAAATGATATGGCTATATCGATTTGCCTATGCTTATGGCGTATGTTCGTCTCCACATCGTAACAACATATTTCACAAATGATGTGTTGACACGTACTCATGCACACGGAACACGATAAGAAAGTTCTACACAAACGTGTGTCCCGATGATCTTACGTCACTTTTTTTTTTTATTTGCCTTGTGTCGTGCCACGTCCGCCGCAACACCACATTTATCTCATTTATATCTTCAAGGTGAGTGTATCGTACCACATTTTGTGCGCCGAATGCTCTGCGCACGTCCAACGGGCACATTACATGTGTGCGTGTAGATTACATGCGAGCTAGCGCTTGGTAGAGTTACCTAGTGTACTTCCGAACGTTAACGAATGTAAGTGTAGTGTGAGACGTACAACTCACTTATCAGTTAATACTAGTTATTGATGAGATTTTATGGGCGAAAACCACGATATGATTACGAGGCACGCCGTAGCAGAGGGCTCCGGATATTTTTAACTATCTGGGGTTCTTTAACGTGCACCTACATCTAAGTACATGGGCCTCTAGCATTTTCACCTGCCTGGATCGAAAATGTGATCGCCGCAGCCGTAATTGAACCCACGACCTCCGGGTCAGCAGTTGAGCACCGGTAACCACTGCACCGCCGCGGCAGCACATCGCGCTTGTGAACAAATACACTAACGTGTCGTACTGCTGTAATGTGGGTTAATTATACAACGCATCCTGGGAGCAGTTAAACATTGTTCCAGCGAATCTCACAGCTCTTGAAGACATGTGATCATAAACGAACGCATCGATATAATCGTCTCCGTATCGTAATGACACAGACTTGACTTGTTCAACAGACGAGATTTCGCAGCGCTTTCACATGGCCGCGATTTTTGCCCCTGGCACACAGGCAGGAACACATGGAAGGAACGACCGCGATAGCATTAAGCTGTTCTCGCATGATTACCGCAGTGTACAGTCGCTATCGCGGTGGCTTAAACGAACCCGCTGTTCCTACGCTGGTCACTCCGACAGGTGATAGCTCTAGTTAATAATGTGCATACTTGCTCCAATTCTGCGGGCAAAAAAGAGTGGTCTGTTACGATCATACTCCGAAAAACTAACCCATATAGGTCAGCATACTCACTAATTAGTATGTTAAATCATACTCATGAGTGAGTATGGCAACCTATGGACTAGGATCCTCATGACGACGCAGTGACGTCATCAGTTAACGTCACATGATGACGTCATGTGACGTCATCAAACTTTGTCAAAGGTGGTCCGATAACCGAGGCAATGCAAAGCCAGATGAAGTGCCTCCGATCTTGGAGGCAGTGCAAAGCCGTGTTAGGTTCAGAAAGCTTACGAAAGGTGGCGGGGCAGGATGGCAGGATTGACTGCATCAGCTGAGAGGAAAAAGAAGATGGCTTTCATTTTCAAATCGTCTTAAGTGAATGCGTGAGGAACCCTGTGAGTTTTTGTAATAGTACATGTAGGGCAAAGCACGCGAAGTGATCCGCTGGTCTTGAAGTAAAAAAATTAAGTCTCCGTCTTCATTTCTGTTTGGCGGTGCGCCGCCATTAGCGATGGTCGTTGCGGCATTGGCTCGCATAGTTTGTGACTGCGTAGGCTGTTTCTTCGCACTTACAGTTTGCACGAAGTTTTTTGATGTTGTATATATCGAAACACATGGTTGCGCATCCTCGACAGCTGGCTTCGTTTAACTGAAAATATGGACAAAAGGAATTGTAAATAGAGATAATTAACAACTTCAAGAAAAAACTTTACATATATCCGGAATATTCGCCTGCTATCCGAAGAATGCATTCTGAATTTATAAATGGGGTTCATAAAAGTTTTACGGCTTGCTGTATTTCCTGCTTTTCGCAGAGGAGAGGAAATGTAAGCAATGCTTCCTGTATTTCCGGATCTGGCGCATTGATAGTAAAAATGCCGCTTTACGACTGGTATTTGGCGCCGAATTCGATGACCATGACTATTATGGTGCAATCGAGTCAGGTTCGATTACCACGACTATTATGGTGCAGGGTGTGTTCAGATAAGAACGTCGGTGCATGTCCGCCGACCCCCTTTAATTTCTCCGAAAAAAATATATTTTGTTTTCCGAGTCCCCAGGACCACAAAACCACTTTTGGTTTCGCGAAAAAAAATTTCACCTTCTTTAAAAAAAATTCACAAGTCTCCACTGAGCCGCCACCACCTCTTTAGAATTTCGCGAAAATGGGATTTCGATGAGACGCTACAAAAACATCATAGTAGCTGTAGGTCTGAAAATATTTCTGCGCATACTACGGATAATTTAAATCGACAAAAAATTATTACTTTTCAGTTTTGATGTTGTTCTGTTGAGAAAAAAAATCGCGAAATCGGCACAAAGCTCAATAATGCTCAAATTTAAGATTTTTTTTCCTCCGCGAGTATAAACGCCAAACTTCCCAAAGTTTTGCAAAACATTGCCATATGTTTAATGAACAAGTGTGCTGAACGAAATAACTGAGAGTGGCTTCAAACGTTAACCAGAAATGTTCAACTGATGACATGTCTCTCAAAATGCAATATTTTGAAGATCATTAAAAAAAAACACCATCTTTGATTTTTGTTAAACTCTCCAGGATTAAAGCCAAGCATTTGTGTTCTAACTTAATCTGTAAAAACATGTTGCATTATTTTTGTGAGGTCAGAACTACGAAGCACGAAAAGTGGCCAAATTGACGTATACTGAGTAACCACAACTTTAGCTTCGCTGGCTCTGACAGACAAATTAGCTCTTATGCGACGCTGGCGTTGAGGGGTAAGCACACTCTGGAGTTCCAAACATGCGGCCTGCTGATCTTATGTGTATCAAACGTCAAAACTGCGCGAAGCCTACGCGGGACATGAAATGACGACAAGGCGGTCCCTGAAACTGTTCCGCAGTTAGCACTCTTGTCTCCTCTGCATTTGT
>JALIZH010022469.1:0-22457 GCA_030522465.1 Rhipicephalus appendiculatus
ATATGGGTGCCATATTCGCAATGAAGGGATAGTGTCGCTCGGGTCTCTGCTGTTGGGTCTTTCTGGTCCATAAGGCCGGCTGCTTTGGTGCACCGTGCCTTTCTTCTGGCGGCGTCGCGTAATTGATGGCCGCGCAAGGTGTAACAGTGAGTTGAGATCCCTGTGCTAGTCCAGTGTGGGGTCTGTAAAGAAATGCGCCGAATGTGATATCGGCGGTGGGGGAACAACACATCTGTATCAACATTTTAGAATAATAACTTCCCTTCAATTGTCTCTTGCCGCCAGTTAGTGAACCTGGCCCTTAGTGAGTACGCTCTATAGTGTAATCATCATCACTGCAGCAGTCGTTCTCGTCATCAATTCTCGAGACGCTCTCGGTGAGAAGAAGAAGAAGAACTCCTATGCTTCGGAAGTGACCTGACCGCCTTCTGCGCTTGGAAACTGTGAGTAATTGAGGCGCAGCAGCAACAACCATATCACTGCCTCTAGCTTCGTAGAAATGCCACCGTGCTAGCTCACGAGCGAACCGTTGGAATCTGCAGCTTTGTTATTATTACGTCAGGATTGCATGCGTGTCAAGGCAGACTAGTAAGAACCGATACTGCCCAGGGAGTGTTTTCTTTATGGTCTGGCACTCGAGTGGGCGGATCCTAGTTCTGGAAAGCAGAGGCTGCTCGAGCTATTGTAATCCGAAGTGAAAGCGAATCAGGTAGAGTTAGCTGCCTCATAGGTTACTGTCGCTTTTCTTGTAGCTCTTCCTCAAAATGGCTTCTCCATTACCCAACCTTATTGATCCGGCAGAGCTTGCAAATTAGGGTTATAGCGATATAAACAAGAGTATAAAGTGTTTTCATTTAAACCTTCGATCTGGTAGGAACAATTACAACGAAACTGAATGTCTTTTTAGTGATGTGGGCGTTTTCCATTTCATGTTCTTATCCATGTTCCTTATCTTTACGGATACCTGGTTTCGTGGTAATGCCTGATGCTTTCTGTATGCCAGCGTATGATTGTCACTGTCTCAAACGATATGGTAAGCGTGGGGGGCGTAGTGTGCATTCTAACGCTCAGGGGAATCAATTGTGAAATTCCTTCTGCATTTACGCGTGTCGCACCAGACTACGAAGTGATTACTCTAAAGTGTGGTTCCTTTGTGTATTGTGTGTGCTACCGCCCACCGGGACGAAACATGTCCAATTCCTTATCCTTTTAAGTTGCACTGTTGCAATTTGTTGATGACTTCAAGTGTACGGTGTTCATTGGAGGCGATCTGAACAATAATTTTTTCTACTGATAGTGCTATAAAGCTTGATGTAGAATCATTGCGAGATGCACATTTGATTTACAATGTAATAATTTCACCTACGCGCATTACTGAAAATACAGCTACAATATTATTAGATGTCTTTAAAACAAACTGCAACAAGTCTCATATTAAGGCAGGCGTAAATAATTATGCTATAAATGATCACTTGCCTGTTTACATTTCATTGTGTCAAATTAACACCTTGAAAAAGGAGAAGGACACTTATGTGTACCGTGAGATAAATCCCGTCACGTGGTTAAACTTCCGGGAATGCTTATCTAACGTAGACTGTTGCGAGATTTTTAAAGACGACCCAGATGCAGCTTATGAAAGTTCATATGCAAATTTATGCGGATTTATGATCAATGTTTTCCCTACAAAATACCTGGCATGTAACAAAAAAGGATAAAAAACCATGGATGAATCATGAACTGCTCAGCCAAATAAGAAAACGTTAACAACTTTACAGGGCATGTAAAACAGAGGATAAAAAACCATGGATGAATCATGAACTGCTCAGCCAAATAAGAAAACGTTAACAACTGTACAGGGCATGTAAAACAGAGCATAAAAAACCATGGATGAATCATGAACTGCTTAGCCAAATAAGAAAACGTTAACAACTTCTACAGGGCATGTAAAACAGAGGATAAAAAAACCATGGATGAATCATGAACTGCTCAGCCAAATAAGAAAAAAACGTTAACAACTTTACAGGGCATGTAAAACAGAGGATAAAAAACCATGGATGAATCATGAACTGCTGAGCCAAATAAGAAAACGTTAACTTTACAGATCGTTTGTTCATGTAAGCTCTGCTGAAGCACCGAAAACTTATAAAACATTCAGAAGCCGTCTAAACGAAAATATTCGCTAAGTCAAAAGGATTATGACACCAATTTGTTCAGGTTTTCCCAAGGAAGTTCTGTACAGTTGTGGAAACAATTAAAATCAATCATTGGTCATTTACCTGAATCCCTTAGCAAACTAGTAAAAGACGGAATGGTGTTAGAAGGCTCAGAGCTTTCTAATGCATTTAATGATTTCTTTGTCTCTTGCACCCCTTTGTCGTACGATAAACTGTATCCAGGCTCTAACATACCATAATGAGCACATCACTTTTTTTACACCCGGTCAGTGAAGCTCAGGTAGTTTTGTGTTTCACCAAACTCAAAACTAGCAAATCCCTGGATGCGTCAGGGATACAAAACACCATTTACATATGTTATCAACATAATACCACACTGCATAGTTCACATTTTAAAAATAAGCCTTATAAACCGAGCGTTCCCACGTAAAATGCAATGTGCCACAGTAACTGTTATTTACAAGAAAGGTGACAGAAATGATTTTTCCAATTATCCTCCTATTTCCATCCTGCCAGTTTTTTCTACAGGACTACAGAAAATTCCACTTAAGCGCCTCGCATCCTTCGTGGAGGATATAAGTTTCTAAATCCAGTACAATACGGTTTTCAAAAAAGTTAATCAACTGAGCTTGCCCTTCTTGCACAAAAAAATATATTTTTGAAATTTTTTTAAAATCAGAACCTTGTGTTTGGTGTGTTTTTAGATTTCACGAAGGCTTTTGACAGCCTTAGGTCATCAGATTGTCGTCCAGAAGCTTCATCAATACGGCATCAGGGGTAACGCCCACTATTTTAACATCATCGTACGTACGACACTGCTCACAGTATGTAGAAATTAACGGATACGCATCTTCCTCTAGACAGGTTAATTTAGGTGTACCTCAAGGTGGCATCTTAAGCCCTAATTTTATTTTTTTTATATATTAATTACATTGTTAGCTTTGATCATGCGGTAAAATATATTATCTACGAGGATTTTCCTCTCTGGTCGCTCCTCCCATGGTCTAGTAAATCATGCAAACACTACCCTTGATCCAAATCAGAAATGGTGCATACAAAATCACCTAGGTTTAAATGTAGCAAAAACGAAAGCTCTGATGTTTCATCCTCGGGATGAGGGATGTCTCACATATCCGCTATTTATTAATGGTACGTCAGTTGAATACGTTCAGTCCTTCAAAACCCTGGGCATCTATTTTTCTGTTACAATGCCATGGGATGCACACATCAATTTCCTGGTTAAAAAACTTTCACGTGCTATAGGACTTTTGCAGTGAAACAGTGCAGTGTTTCCGGTTACCGTAAATCTACTCGTTTATGACTCGCTCTTCTCTTCCATTCTGAACAATGGTGCTCTTGTGTGGGGCACACCCACAAATGATAATTTATAAAATTATTCCTACGGCAAAAGCGATTTCCAGACTAACTTGTAAGATGCCGTAGTTGTTACATACAGCTTAATTGTTTGCAAAATTAGACGTCGTAAACTTCCAATCACTTTACGAATACAGGCTTTCCCGTTGCTACAAACTATCCACAAAAAAACAAGGACAACGCTCTGCAAGACTTAGCCCAATCTGAAAACAAACCATTCGCACACAACACCTGTATTCCAGAGCAGTGGGAAGTAGCACGATGTCGCACAAACTACGGGAAGCAAATGCTCCGTAAACAGTTACCCTCACTTTTAAACCGTTTGCGACAAAAAATGGCGGTGAAATTACACACTTAACATTAAAAGACCTTCATAATCTGTTTTTATAAACAGCCAACAACATTGTTCATATTCTTACACTTTTGTACAAATCCTTTCACTGTTCGCCCTGGTTTATACATGTTGCCTTATTTCACCATTGTTACTTTTTTACGAAATGTTTCCCCAAGCTACAACATTCCACAGTAGTTTCCTGTTACATTCTACCATACCATTTTTGAACAATCTTCAAATAGCGTATTTCATTAGGTATTGTGTGCCTTGTTACTCAATGTGTTTCTTTTTTGGTTATGTATTTTTCCTACGCACTGTCTGTTGCTGCCATCCTAAGGGGGGCTGTCACCTCGTCAAGCTGCTCATGCAGTAGCTTTTTGGGTGACAGCTCCTGTCTTTCTTCCTTTGAAATACAAACAAACATTTAATTGAAATTGAATTTACAGGGACGCAAATTGGCGCATTGTAAACAATTCGTCTTTTTCTGTCGCTTGCAGATCCCGCGGCCGGATCTGCAAAGGAGCCCCGGCATGAAAGTGACTGGTAAGTTGACCCGCGGAAAGAAAATTCTGGTTCACGATGTTCCCGCTCGCGCAAATATGCAAGACCCAGCCACACGACGGAGTAGGTTAGCCCCTAACAACATCAGATGAAGGAACTGATGATTAGTGTGCAAATATGACAGTAATATACCGCGACATGCAGTGGCTAGTTGGTAGCTAGGGCATGAGCAGTGTTCTCCAGCAGTGGGAACCACGTTTCACCGCAGTGCAACCCCTTCCCCCCCCACACACATCGGTCGAGTCCGAAATAATTCAAGAGTGGCAATGGATCCAAAAATGAAAATGAGGCAATAGCGTGCCTCTGAGAACGGCCTGCGTATCGATCCCGGCATTCTGGAGTAAATGCGCAAACACTTGCTGGAAACAAACATCAAAGATCGTCGTCCGCCATTTGCGTGAACAACCCACGTGGCCGTAACCTTGCACTTGTAACAATGACGGCACAGCTCCGGATGAGTGGAGGTATGCGCCTCCCCCCTCCCCCCCATTCTCAAAGTTTAGGAGGGCACAAGCCTGTGGTTGGTAGTAAGGCCATGCAGTCGTGAAAGAGGTGTACTTATACGCCTGATAATTTCAAATGAAAACTACTTCGGGTCCGAGATTTGAAAACTGCGTCAGGAAAAAACAACGTTCGCCATACCATTTACAGGTGATGTAAGGAATATAAGTGAAGACTTCAAGAGATAAATGAGATAAGAAATTTCTCACTGGAGTATATAAGTGGCTACTGCAGAAGAGACAATATAGGACTGTCTGAAGAACAGTGTGGAGGGCGGCAACTTGTTGCACACGAACTTCAGGTCTACTTGGAATTGCGTTCAATGCGTCAATAAAAAAGGAAGTATCTGATAACATCGCCTCATAGAGATAGCCACATTTTTAAAAGTTCCAGCGCATTCAGTGATCACAACAGGCTAAAATTGCTAGCAATGTTTCATAGGCTATTTCACGCATGGGTTTAGGCGCAACCATGTTCGACTGTTAACTTTGTCGTTTTTGTATTTTCAGAAACAAAAGGAACACTCGTGCGGTTGGCATATCAGAAAAAAAATAATGTTTGGGCTGGTGCTTTTGACGTCTCACGGTGTTGGTGATTTCACGTCCTGACACAGCGCTCATGTGTCCAACCTAAATCGTGTATTTCTTGGGAGCCCTCAGGCGTAGAATATTTGAACGAGTTAAATGCTCTATGTACTGTGCACATGTGCTGTGGTTCGTAAAAAGCGCCTCAATTATATCTTCATTTTTATGAATTGTGTAATCGCACATTACGTCGCGTAGCTAACGCTTACTTCATGCTGTCATATTAAAATGCGTAGCTGTGGAAGTGGAGTTTGAAAGAAGGTTGATAATGTTCAACCGATCATGAAAGTCCTGTGCATGAATACGCCTGCAATTCATAAACGAAAAAGGCTGGATGCGCGACACAGTTGTTCCAGCAGAAGTAGACGTCCCGTATAACCGCAGTTGTTTTACGGCGGAAAAAGTGCAGTAAGTTGACAATCCTGGATCTACATGGCATTAAAAATGCGCGCTAAATCTTTCCAGATACGTCGACCAAGACGTCCGTAAGTATTCGCATTTCTAACAAATTTTCTGGTCATGGATTTATATAGTCGTCCACATTAACCTAAATAAAACGGTCGTTCGAAACGCGCTTTGTGCCATGAATACACCAAATTATTTAAAGAGTCTTTCAAACTATGCAACACGTTCCAAGACGCTAGGCCGCGCTAGCATGCGCCTTTGGCTTGGATGAGACAGCAATGACAGCCACTTAAGGCGTCGCGCTTTGGTGTATTTAACTTGCGTTTTTATTGTATCATATGTGTGCGTACTTTCTGTGAGGCAATGGAAAAACCAAGGGTTCAAATAGAGCTTATACGGTGTACGGAATTGTTATGTCTCACTAGGACATCCTGTATGGAAGAGAAACGAACGCCTTAGTGGGTCACCCTCTCCAGTGTCATCTAGTGGGTCTCTTTGCACCGCGTAGTGCTCAGGGCGCCGCTCACTGTCGGGGTCTCTGAATTGAGCCGTTGATGAAGCTACCTACCAGGTCGACTCTTACGCCAACGTTCGATAAACACATTTACACTTCTGATAGCTTTTACACTTCTGATAGCTTTTCTTTAGATAACAGAGCGTCATTCCGTCTATGTTATCACTGGATCGGGAAGCCGTGTGCAATGCGTGGTAAGAAAAACGCGGGTAGCTTGCACTCAGTCGCGCGAGGCTGGGTGTTAGAGGAGCTGGTGATATTTTAGCTTGTCCCGGATTGGCTAAGAAATTACTACGCAACTTCCGCCATACACACGTCTTGTTCCGGCCACCACGCGTGTGCTGAGAGGAGATGGCTCTGCTGGAGAATGATGCAGCTGCACGAAGTATTCACGTGATCAACTAGGCTCGGCCTCGAAAAGTTTTGGAGCTACCTGTTCTCGTGGTTAGCTTCTCGATGACGTGTTCGGGCTGCGAGTAGTTTCGAGTGAACAGGTGCGTGTTTAACTTTGCACGAGTTTGTCAGTGATGCTTTGGTCGGGCCAATACAAATTAGCTTAATGGGAGGATAATCCTGATTAGTTAATCGAACCCTGACCACACTCGTCACCCAAACGGCTGGGCAATGTAAATTTACTCAAAATTGCCATTTCGAAAAGGGTAAGCACGAAAAGGAGGACACAAGAACTTCCAACTTGCCCATAAGTCTATTGTTCTGCTCAATATTCAGTTCTTCAGCAATTATCTTAATCCTGATTAACTAAATCCAGTCTGGTCTAATATACCTCGTGGCTAGACCATCTCATCTTGGTTTGATACAACATATAGCTTGTTCTAACATAATTCATACCAATACGTCTTAATCTGTATCGATCAGTATATATTGGTATCCACTAGTATTGAACTTATATTCCGAATATAAGCGCCACATATAATCGCTTTAACTGGGCTTTTTCTAAGCGTAACATGGTTTATTCCGGCAGGCTTAATTGGTATCGATTAGTATCGAGCAGTATTGATTGTTACCGATTAGTATAGAATGGCTAGACTCATCTTATCTCTTCCGCTACCACGCCTATTCAAAGCTATCTCAAGGAAGGTGCGTGACCGGGCTAGTTCGGTATTCCATGGCGACGTGAACAGTGCGTGAAACACATAAGGATGAAGAACCCACGAAGGACTAGCGCTAAGTCCTCGTCGGTTTCCTTGTCCTAGTGTGTTGAACGTGCGATTACAAGAGCACACAGACGTAGGCGGCTAGATAGATAGATAGATAGATAGATAGATAGATAGATAGATAGATAGATAGATAGATAGATAGATAGATAGATAGATAGATAGATAGATAGATAGATAGCTTGAAACGCTCAAACTACCTGCAGAGTCATGGCGGGGAGCACAGAGTGGCTGCTTAGCAATGGATAGGCCGGTGGTGGGTGCAAGCAAAGAACGCGCACTACCGGTGGTGTCTGTCGCCCATGTTGACTCCATTCCTTGATCTTGCTTGAATGTTTTTGCGGGGGGCTTTGTCCGTCCCGCCTCCCACACCACCACAGCGCATGCGCGACCCCTCCTCTTTCTCCTCTCCTACGCTCCCCCCTTTCTCTCCTCTAGAAATCCTCTACTCTACGGAGTGGCCCGCGCGACAGGTGGTGCGACAGCTGCATACTCCGCTGGTGGCGCCATGGTAGTTCCGCGGTATGAAAATGACGGAGCGCACGCGCCCCATTCTCTCTCCTGGGCAGCGCCGCGTTGACCACCCGGGCCGCTGCCGCGAAACGGGAGCGGCGACGTTTCTCCCGGTCAAGCCAGCCATCTCCCCGCTGCTTCGCATCCACACATGGTTCCCTTTAGCGGGAGATGGGAAAGTTTTTTAGGGGCGAAGCTCCTTAGGGTGTGGGTCTGTCCCTCCTCTGTAGTTGTAGTAGTAGTAGTAGTAGTAGTAGGTAGGTAGGTAGGTAGGTAGGTAGGTAGGTAGGTAGGTAGGTAGGTAGGTAGGTAGGTAGCCACGTGTAGTGGAATGTACCCACTCCACGTGATAAAGATGACGATGACGCAGTATAGTGGAATGTACCCACTACACATGATAACGATGAAGTATAAGCGCGTTCCAGTATAATGGATTGTACCTACTGCACGTGATAACGATGACGATGACGCTGATGACGATGAAGTATAAGCGCGTTCCAGACCACACATTCTCTTTCTGCCATGGACGAAAACGATCGAGCTTCGCCCACTCATCATCATTCACTTCGTGGATATGGCATGATTTTTTTTTATTTGATGTGTACACGGCGTTTATCGAGGGCCCTAGCCATCACCATGATGGTCGTGATACTTTTCCGTAGTCTGTTCTTTTGAGTTAATCTGGCATACAGTGTGTTTCTTAAAGGTGAACATTTGAGAGACTTCTCTCTGGTTGGGAACGAAATAACTTTGGGAAAGGGACACCAACCAACTTATTCAATTAAAGTAACAACATAGTTTTACTTTAAAATGAAGAATCCCGACGTTTCGGGTCCAAACTCGGACCCTTCTTCAGAGGTGACGGACCCTTCTTCAGGGGCACCAGGGAGAAACAGAGTTTTTGGCGCCTTCTTCTCAAGGCGGGGGGGGGGGACGCTTGTTTTCACCGACGTGACGTAGACCATTGTAGTACACACTCGGGAGCGCGCCAGCCGACCGGTTCACGTTTCCAGGAGTTGCCTTGGATATACCACGACTCCACAAAAAGCCGCTTGTGGAAACTGACCTCACAGGCGACGACACGGGAGTTGTCAAAGGCGATGCGGTGGTCGTTGACCTCGCTGTGCTCTGCCAGCGCGCTCCTTTGTCGGTCAAATTTGCGGACGTCGTTCCGGTGCTGTCGCAGCTTCTCCGAAAGGTCTTTTGTCTCGCCCACGTACGACGCGCGACAATCCGCACAAGGGATAGAGTAGACCACTCCCTGCGCTTTCTCTTTAGGTGGCCTGTCTTTTGGGCGCGGGAAGAAGCAGCCGAGAGTAGGCGTTGGCTTATGCGCCACTTTTATTCCCTACCTCGAGAGAACACGTGCGAACGCTTCGCTGGTGCCCTTGACGTAGGGAATGCAGACGCGCCCATGCTTTGGAGGCGACGGGTCAGTACCCTCTTGAAGGGGTCGGGGGGGAACGGGCCTGGCGGCTCGCAACCCTCGCAATGAAAGCTTTAGAGTAGCCGTTGTTTAGAAGGTCGGAACTGATCTTCTGTTCCTCATCTGCCCGTTTTTCCTCCGAAGAACAGACCCTCTGTGCACGGGTGAGTAGAGATGATGCCACAGCTGCCTTATGGTGGAAAGCGTGGTTGGAACTAGCGTCGAGGTAGCGACTGGTGTGGGTTGGCTTCCGGTACACCGAGAATTGCAGCAAATCTCCCATCTTTGTAACTAGGACATCAAGGAACGGCAAACAGTTGTTTCTTTCCCGTTCCACTGTGAACTGAATGGCCGGCTCGATAGAGTTCAGGTGGGCTGTGAAGGCGTCCACGGCCGAAGTTTTTAGGATGCAGAAACAGTCGTCGACATACCGTAAAAATACCTTCGGAGTGGTGCCAGCCGACCGCAGGACTCTTCCTTCCACCGCCTCCATCACGAGGTTCGCTGTTGTTACAGACACAGATGCCCCCCATCGCTGTACCAGTTAGCTGTTTGTAGTATTCTCCGTTGACGGAGAAGAACGTACTGCTGAGACAAAAGTTCAGCATGCGGCACAGTTCGTCAACGCTCAGGCTTGTTCTGGCTTTGAGGTTCTCGTCACACTCAAGGGCCTCGCGCGCTGTGGCCACTGCTAGTTGGATGGGTACGCTTGTGAAGAGGGAGATCACATCAAAGGACACGAGGCATTCGTCCTCGTCAACAGGTACTGGAGAAAGGAGGTCAACAAAATGGCTGCTGTTCCTCACGTGGGTGGGCGTGTTTTCCACGAGAGGTGCCAGAATCTTGTGCAAAAAGGTGGACAGGGCTCGGAGTGGAGAAGATGTGAAATCCACAATCGGTCTCAAGGGAACACCGGGCTTATGGGTCTTGGGAAGCCCGTAAAAGCCGGGCGCACTGCCGTTCCTGCACATCAAGCGAAGGTGCAGAGCTCTGGCCTCCGGGTGTTTCACCAACACGTCCCTTAGGAGCTTGTTGAGGTCTCTCTGTACCTGTGCTGTAGGGTCCTTCTTTAGTTTGCTGTATGTGCCACTGTCAAGGTGGTCTTGAACCTTGCGGTCGTAGTCTCCCCGGTTAAGGACTACAGTGGCGTTCCCTTTGTCCGCAGGCAAGATTACAATTGCGGGGTCCTCACGCAGCTCCCGTAGGGCTCGTTTTTCCTCGGTAGAAAGATTGGACGGTTCTTTCTTACTAAGGCCGTGTGCAAGGATGCCAATCGCCTTCAGTCTTACAGATTCCCGGACACTGGAGTCAAGATGACGGATACCCGTCCTCCACGGCTGCCGCGAACTTCGCCAGGGGAGGTCGACTTCCCGACATATTGAAGCCGTGGCCTTTAGCAAGGACGCTAGTCTCTGGCGGCGACAACTTCCTAGACGAGAGGTTGAAAACAAAGTTCGAGGCTTTGGAGCTCGGTGGCTGTCTTGGCCGCATCAGAGCTGAGAGCTTCTTACCCTGGGAGGTGCGCTGTTTCTCCGCTGCGCTTGAGGCGACAGAGCACGCGAAAGAGTTCACAGCGGGTAAGGAGTCCACCAAGGCGGTGCTCCAGTTGTCGACGAAGAAAGAAGAAGTCCAGATCCATCCTTCTCACCGCTGCTCTACATTCGTGGACACGGGCGATAACCAAGCGGCGTTCAGTTTGGGCCAACACCCTGTGACCCTCGCTGGTGTGGACGAGAGGTTTGATGCGAAGGCTCCGGGGCACCAGATTCCGGTCCCGGCATGTAGAGAAGAAGTTCAGATGCGTCTTGAACACAGCGATGCTGCGTGTGGTGTTTACGTAGCGTTTCGCGGACACTGCTGTCTCTGGGCCGAAGTCTAGGCGTAATGATCCCTACGAGCCCTACGGGAGCTGCGTGCGGACCCCGCAATTGTCATCTTGCCTGCGGACAAAGGGAACGCCACTGTTGTCCTTAACCGGGGAGACTACGACCGCAAGGTTCAAGACCACCTTGACAGTGGCACATACAGCAAACTAAAGAAGGACCCTACAGCACAGGTACAGAGAGACCTCAACAAGCTCCTAAGGGACGTATTCGTGAAACACCCGGAGGCCAGAGTTCTGCACCTTCGCTTGATGTGCAGGCAACGGCAGTGCGCCCGGCTTTTACGGGCTTCCCAAGACCCATAAGCCCGGTGTTCCCTTGAGACCGATTGTGGATTTCACATCTTCTCCACTCCGAGCCCTGTCCACCTTTTTGCACAAGATTCTGGCACCTCTCGTGGGAAAACACGCCCACCCACGTGAGGAACAGCAGCCATTTTGTTGACCTCCTTTCTCCAGTACCTGTTGACGAGGACGAATGCCTCGTGTCCTTTGATGTGATCTCCCTCTTCACAAGCGTACCCGTCCAACTAGCAGTGGCCACAGCGCGCGAGGCCCTTGAGTGTGACGAGAACCTCAAAGCAAGAACAAGCCTGAGCGTTGACGAACTGTGCCGCATGCTGAACTTTTGTCTCAGCAGTACGTTCTTCTCCGTCAACGGAGAATACTACAAACAGCTAACTGGTACAGCGATGGGGGCATCTGTGTCTGTAACAACAGCGAACCTCGTGATGGAGGCGGTGGAAGGAAGAGCCCTGCGGTCGGCTGGCACCACTCCGAAGGTATTTTTACGGTATGTCGACGACTGTTTCTGCATCCTAAAAACTTCGGCCGTGGACGCCTTCACAGCCCACCTGAACTCTATCGAGCCGGCCATTCAGTTCACAGTGGAACGGGAAAGAAACAACTGTTTGCCGTTCCTTGATATCCTAGTTACAAAGATGGGAGATTTGCTGCAATTCTCGGTGTACCGGAAGCCAACCCACACCGGTCGCTACCTCGACGCTAGTTCCAACCACCCTTTCCACCATAAGGCAGCTGTAGTATCATCTCTACTCACCCGTGCACAGAGGGTCTGTTCTTCGGAGGAAAAATGGGCAGATGAGGAACAGAAGATCAGTTCCGACCTTCTAAACAACGGCTACTCTAAAGCTTTCAATGCGAGGGTTGCGAGCCACCAGGCCCGTTCCCCCCGACCCCTTCCAGAGGGCACTCACCCGTCACCTCCAAAGCATGGGCGCGTCTGCATTCCCTACGTCAAGGGCACCAGCGAAGCGCTCGCACGTGTTCTCTCGAGGCAGGGAATAAAAGTGGCGCATAAGCCAACGTCTACTCTCGGCCGCTTCTTCCCGCGCCCAAAAGACAGGCCACATAAAGAGAAAGCGCAGGGAGTGGTCTACTCTATCCCTTGTGCGGATTGTGGCGCGTCGTACGTGGGCGAGATAAAAAAAACCTTTCGGAGAGGCTGCGACAGCACCGGAACGACGTCCGCAAATTTGACCGACAAAGGAGCGCGCTGGCAGAGCACAGCGAGGTCAGCGACCACCGCATCGCCTTTGACAACTCCCGTGTCGTCGCCTGTGAGGTCAGTTTCCACAAGCGGCTTTTTGTGGAATCGTGGCATATCCAGGCAACTCCTGGAAACGTGAACTGGTCGGCTGGCGCGCTCCCGAGTGTGTACTACAATGGTCTACGTCACGTCGGTGAAAACAGGCGTCCCCCCCCCCCGCCTTGAGAAGAAGGCGTCAAAACTCTGTTTCTCCCTGGTTCCACTCAGTCACCCGAAACGTCGGGATTCTTCATTTTAAAGTAAAACTATGTTGTTACTTTAATTGAATAAGTTGGTTGGTGTCCCTTTCCCAAAGTGTGTTTCTTGTAAATGTAAGGATTTTGAACAATTAACCCTCTCAGTCCCAGTGATTCCAATTGGAATCATAAATTATGTAGGTCAGTCAGCAAGCATCTGGTAAAGATAAAGCGTTCTTCTTCCTCAAGAGCCCGTATTTAGCATCTGCCCTACATGTGGTATCAACATGGTACACACAATACAGTGAGGTCACGTCTGAACGAAGAAATTACAGAAGCGGTCGTGCTGTTCGCGCATTTCGCTGAGGCAGCGTCTTCTTTCACCGTGCAGAGATAGGGCATTTATTTTAGTTCTGCACCAGAAATCTGAATTTTGGCTATTGGACATTATGCTATCCTATCTAGATAACATTTTAAGTAATAAATGAACTAAAAATTATGGAATTATTGTCAAATAATAATTATTTATTAAATTAATTGGCACATTAATTACTCTTCACTGAAAAGTGTGAACAAAGAGTTTTTCAGTTTTTTTGGACTACCACGATCATGTGCATCTCCAAATGTGAAAACTAGTTGCTTACATTGAAAATAGTTAATTCGGGACTGAAAGGGTTAAGACAATGATATTCTGTAACGTAACTGTGTCGTCATCTCATTGAATCTTAATTAGGCTATCCCACGTAATGGCAAAAGGTGCAGTGACGTGAAGATTCCTATGAATAACACAATAGGCTGTGATTCCTAAGGATATCTAAATCATTCTGGGCGGTTTTAATTTTGTCTTGCGAATGTTTCCGGCATGAAAGAGTTAAGTGTATACTGGCCCAGATTTTCACACGAAATAGTGTACATTCAACAGCAAGAGATTGTAGGCAAAGAAGTACTCGAAAAAATTATATACCCACTTTGCCTGAGAAATAACCTCTAAATAAAGTGCAAGCCAGTAGCTGGAATTTCAACCTAGACATTCATCACACATATTAGGAGTGTCACTCACCAATAGAGCAGAAATTCGCTTTTGTTGCGAAGCCAACGTTCCGTAAACTTCTGCTATTGAGTTTATTCTAGGGAACAAACGTTTACGGAATGTGGGCTCTCCTGCAAATTTGAATTGCTGCTCTAAGAAATGCTGCAGCAAAAGCATTTAAGGGATGGTTATGTTCCTTGACAAATTAAGCATATTAGCTTTCTCGAAAGCTTCGCGTTGCGCAAATTTTCGTAATAGGACGTATGTATTGCCTTAGCTAGCGTTGATCTACAAAGGGAAGTATGCCGTTGGAAAGCCAGAACATTAGTTGGGGTCAGCCATATAAGTTACAGTCGCGTCGTTGCAGGCTTCGTACAAGGACATTTTAGACTAGATGAATAGGCTATCACTACAAAGTTTGCGCACGCGACAACTCTCTATTCTGCATGCCAAGTAGTCAGGGATACGGTGACGCACAGCTCTGAACCTCGTGGCGGCGTCTTCGGACATTAGCGGTGAGTCGAAGTTGCTCTGGTCGCGCTGGCACACACAGAGGAACTGCATAGAAGCCAACAGCTGCTGTGTCATGGAAGACAACACTTGTGTTCATGATATTATGGAAGTTATATGGACCACATGAAGCTCCTGCATATCTTGAGCTACAACATGTTTTGATAATTAAAATGAGGGGATAACAGTGCCTCAACAAAACTCCAGAAAGCTATGAAGCTATAGATGACCAGGCTGGGCAAAAGACACAAATGGATCGTTCAAAGCTCCCCGTCAACAGCGGCTACTATAAACGCAATTTAACTCCAGTAAACGCATGAAACTGAGGAATCAAGAGGCAATGCAGAAGTACATCGCCCGAATGTCACCCCAAGGCACCTCATCGCCCATGACTTTTCTACTAGAGGTGTTTCGGGAGTCTTATGGAGCGACGACATGAAACGGTGGGAATTACACCACAGAGGATAATTAGTAGTGCACGTCCTCGCATACAAACTAAATATCAAAGGCCATGTAGAATCGGTGTACAGATGATCCTGTTGAAACAATTCGGCTAAACACTCACCAAATCAAAAGCGACTCTGTGCGTATGTGAAGGGTACAAGTTACATGTACTGAAGTCGATAGCTAGTGGATTAACGCGGTATGTCTTACCTTGAAGTAGCTTAGCCATCAAGAAACTGACGCCAAGAGTGATAAAACGAGGACGTGGACTAGGGCGGAGAAACGACAGGCGTTCTTCCGCCCTTGCCTACCTCGCGCATTTACTGCTTCACACTCGTTATTAATAAAAACACGAAGAAGCGCAGACTACCACGCTACTAAAGAAGGCTAATATTTTTCAGGGCAGTCAGTCTAGCAACAGCACGAGCGCGAGCCGACAGACCAGCACTACAACCAGCGCCGGCGCCGCACAATCGGCGAGTGAGTCGCAGCAATGGACATCAACTATGGGTGCCACATCAACCGTCACGATTCTGCCCGAAACGGGGTCTGCACCGACGGGAGAAGCTGGAGCAGCGGCCGCCGCAGCAACAGCCGCGTAAGGATGCGGATGTGTTGTCTTTATTCACGGGCCTGAATGGCAGGATTTGCGTCACGGCGACATGCAAAAAAAAAAAAATAAAATAAAATAACATCATAGAATTTACAGTAGAGTTTTTCACGGTTTTTACGAGTCATTAAGATGTAACGCGTCACGCGCAAGCTTACACGAAGGAATGTAAGCAGGTTCTGTAAATGCAACCATGCTCTGCATGGTTGCTTTTACAGGGCAGCGGTAAATGACGCACCTCCTTCATCATGCAGCGCCCGTCCGCGCCCGCCCATGAACAGAAAAAATACCACATGGCTTCCTCCAAGCCTAGCGATGACGTCACCTTACGACGTCTTCTTTATGACACCATCTCACATCACTAAAACTTGTGGCGTCACCAATACTCTATCGATTGTTGAAAGGTCCGCGGGTAGTGTAGGCAGTGCAACACCAGGTAAGAACAACACCGACGAGAAGCTAGACGCGTGTGTGCTCGTCAGCACCGCTGGTCACCTGCGTTCACAAAACCGAACGGATCACACTTTTTAAAGGTAAAAACATGGTTCATCCCTCGCTCATAGGAGTCGGTATAACATGAAAGTAAATATTGTCCTTAACAGAAGTAGTTGATTGTTTACTGTAGACTGATATAAGAGAGCTGGCAAAATGTCTTTTGAGGTTTGGCAGCAATAGCAGTTTAATTTGGATGCACAGACCTTGACGCTTTGTACATACTGATCCCGACGACTGAAGTCCGTGATCAATGATTACATGAACCCTTGTGGTAGCTGTAGTAAGGTAACGGTGAGAGCGTAATAAGAAAAAGCAGTGTGACCGCCAGAAGAGCTTCGCTGATTGAACGAAAAACTTGGGTCATAATCGCCATCACGCTGCATGACAGTCATTGAACACCGCGGGCAGATGAGAAGGAAATGCAACGCGCGTCTTGTCTTTCGTGTAGACCCGGCCGCGATTTTTCTCGTGGCAAGCGTAACTGGGGAAAGCGGTGTTACCGCCAGGCAAAGGCAGGCGCGCGTTATATGAGCTATTTTTTATTGCGATAGCAATTATATGGACAGTCTCGACGGGTTTTAGCCGTCGCCGTCGCCGTCAGTCGCGTACAAAGTCCAAATTGATAAGATCCTCCAGCGCATCGTACGTTCTACCCGCGGGTAATAGCGCTCGAGCGGGAGCGACGAACGCGGCTGAAGCGGAGATCAAACGAGCCGGCCCATCTCCGTCGCTCCGAGGCGCATGCAATAACACCCCCCCCCCCCGCATGTTACACTAGCCGTAAAATGCTCAAGCAGAGAGGAAACACCCCGCATGTCTTTCGCGAGCGTGCAAAGACGCGACGGGGGGGGATTTTACGAGCGCGGTGGTCGCTGGCGCGCTCGTTATCTCGGTATCTCCGGTTTACCCTTCTAAGTGTTGCGCTCTTACCGCGAACAGAATGTGTGACTCTCTGGAGCGGCCGTATTCTCTTGAACCCGCGTTTTGTAGAGTTGCAGTGAGACCGGATCCAGAAGACTTAGCTGCCAGCCTCACTTCGTATAACATTACAATTTGTTGCTATCGCATTCACTGCTTCACCCTTAGCGGTGAAACTGACTTTTTTTTTTTGTACGAATGGGATGCTACGACCGATGCCGACGATTGGGGTAAGGTCGCCTCCTCGCTGCGTGTTCAGGCGTTGACGAAACTCCACTTCTTCCATTGGAAACGCAGCGAATGGGACCTACGCGTGGAAATGACGCGTTGCAGGAGCCAATCGACGAGGCCATGGTCACGATACATTACTTCCCTTTACCACTTCTAGGAGGCGACGTCGCCCCGCCAGGCAAGACAGTGTGGGGGGGAAAGTGGGAGATATAAAGGCGCGCTTGTAGAGCCTCCAGAGTGTCTGACCGACGGGCAGTCAAAGAAAAAAAAATGACCGTGGCGCAATGGATAGCGTGTCCGGCATCTGATGTCGTGTACTGAGACGTCGTAGGTTAGACTTCCGCTTTTTTTTTCTTTGCCATCTGATCACGTATCTTCTTTCGACGTCATTTCTATGATGGAAATACGTCATTGAAGTCGAAGCTTGCCGTCGCGTCAGCGCTCGCACCCCTCTCCTACCTGTCTCCGTCTTTCTTTTCTCTGCCCTCTCCCCTCAAACCGGCGAACGCGCGTTCCCCCACCGAGCGCAGCAGACGCTCTCCGCACGTACGCAGACGCTCTCCGCAACAAGGCGCGCCTTGTTTGCGCGCCTTGTTTTGCGGCGCAAACAAGGCGCGCGGCGCAAAACAACACTTCGCGTTAAAAAGAAGCCAGCGTTCTCCTTGTGCCACACACACACTCTGCTGCCACGGACGACTACAGTTTCTTCCGTGCTCCCATCTCTTCCTTGCTCTGACAGTACAGCCACCGCGGGTTCGACCGTTACAGCGAGTACTGGAAATACGACCTTCTCTATGTGGCCACCTTTAGCGAATGCTACTCGCACAAGATCATTGGCATGGACCGAGACACCGAAATGACAATCTGCCTCGCATCCTTCGAATGGTTATACAGTTTCAAAACGTTCACAGTCGTTTGCGTCCCATTTATGAGGAGCTTCGCTCATCGGAAGTATTCGTACACGGAACAAGTGCTAGGTTTTACTGGGGTTATTGTCTTATTTTATTTCTTGCAATCCTCTCCCAGCGTTCCCGAAGAGGACGACGACTCGCGTCGGCCTCTCTGTGTTGCCGCCTGCTTTCTGGTCACCCTGTGCGTGGCGGCGGCCATCTTGCTCTACATTCTATTATTCTGTAAGTCATTGCCCGTGACGTGAAGTGCACGGCATTTTACATAAATACACGGGCATTTTTATGACGCGGACAAAAGGGCCGTGTGCGGGGCATTCTGATCCCTAACGGTAACTTGTCTTGTCCTTGTCGTTGAGTCTCCTATAGTAGACATCTGGCATGGCGGTAATGTTTCGCCAATATATATCCCGAACAATGTTACCTCATAATATTTACAGTCAGATGTGTGTGGAATATCGGTGGTGCAGTGAAGTTGAAAAGAGCAACTGGTGTGAAATAGAACAGTCCGCCAATTCATTGTATTTTTTCTACTTTGGGCATACTGGATAGTTACGATGGATAGTTACGAAAAATCGAGAGTATGCCCCCAATAGCTGTGACATCATTGTTATTTCGGCGGGAACTGTAAGCTGGTGACGCTACCTGTATTTTTTTTGCGCATTTCCTGGATTTACTAAACGCCCACTCGCGGGAAAAAGTCGCGCTCTTCGTAGGTTTGGGTACTTAACGTCTCAAAGTGACTGTGGCCATCAGAGAACCCATAAAGAAGGGATTCGCCGAATTACCCACACCTGGGATTGTTTAACGTGCACTGAAATGGCACAGCACACGGGTCTCTTGCATTTTGCCGAAATCAATGTGTCACGTCCGCAGCCGCAATTAACGCTGTGTGTTGGGCTCGGCAGACAAGACCGGTACACAATGGTCTCAACGTACTAACTCAACATACTATGGCGAATATTACAGCAAGGTTAGTGTTTGGTAATTCAGAGTCCACTTCGAGTTTGAATTAACGAGCTTACACTGTAAAATTAATAATAATAATAATAATAATAATAATAATAATAATAATAATAATAATAATAATAATAATAATAATAATAATAAGATGAAGAAGCAGGAGAAGAAGAAGAACTGTGGGGTTTCACGTGCCGGTATCAACACATGAATTTCATTATTGACGCATTAGTGGATTTCAGAATAATTTCAAGCGTACTGACGGATACAATGCCAAAGAGAAGTCTTCTTCCTATTGATCTTCGAGCGCCTTGATGACGATAATAAATGCGGACCACTTTAGGGCCCGGGCTGTCTTGAACTGTCGTCGATTGGCGTAACACTGGCAAACCCACGTATAGAAATGGAAAAAGCGAATCAAACGCGAAATAGAAAGACTTACAAAGAAACGAATTAAAATTGGAAGAAAAAATAGAAACAAATGTAAATAAAAAAAATAGAAAACTGGTAGAGAGGAAATGTAAAGAAAAATTGGAGGAAAGAAATAGAAAACCAAGGAGAAACAAAGAAGCCTGCCCAGCTCCGTAGTTCCTTCAGGCTTGGCACCACGAGTGCGAAGCTGCCTTAATTTTTTTTAGTCGCGGAGGTAATCAGCTGCCACGCTTCGGCCGTTTGGGCCGGGCCTCAGCGGACTTCTTAAATTGCATCCGTGTATAAGCAAACATTTGTGCTCCCGTTTTACTCCTATCAAGATGTGCGTGAGTCGATACTGATGTAATTTAATATTTGATCAGTTGAAATTCCCATTCGCCATCACTTTGGCACACTTCACTGTGGCGGAAAATACATTTCGTGAAAGAGCCAGGAACAAAAGAAAATAAAAAAAGGTCAAGCGGCGCTTCACTTTCTTCACCTTTGTTCCTCCCTTTTTCACACAATGTATTTTCCGCCACAGTCAAGTGTGCCTAAGTAAAGTAAGCACCAATTGGCCCAAAAAGAAGTCATTTCGCCACTTCCTTGGGAGGTGGTATGAGAACGAGAGCGTACTTACGTGTTATTGCATGTGAAGCACATTACGGTGACGTTCTGAACACGCAGATGGAGATGACGTGCCTCTAATGACAACCTCGACCACTACCTCGACTACTACCTCGACTACTACCTCGACTACTACCTCGACCACTACCTCCACTACAACCTCGACTACCACTTCGACGACTACCTCGAGTACTACCTCGACTACTACATCGTCTACTACCTCGACTACTACATCGACTACAACCTCGACTACAACTTCGACGACTACGTCGACTACAACCTCGACTTCTACCTCGACTACTACCTCAACTACAACCTCGACTACAACTTCGACGACTACCTCGACTACAACCTCCACTTCTACCTCGACTACTACCTCTACTACAACCTCCACTACGACCTCAACAACTACCTCGACTACGACAAGTAAGTACCGTGCGAGCATCCGTTTACTACGTTTTTGTACCGAGACCGCACACTGCACTCCGAAATACCCATCATGATATTGCTTCCTTTTAGTGAGTACGCAGCGCAAATACCGTAGCTTTCGTAAACGTCATCATGGCCGTTAATGTGAGGATAAATGCAAGAAAATGCATGGAAACATTTCTGCCGGAAATTAACCCATTAGGGACCAGTGTACTTTAAAAAGTACACTTCCTTTTTCGGGCATAGAAAATACAAAACAGAATATTCCGATCTTGCTCATTACAATTTCTGATGCCAAAGGTTGCAGCAAGAAAGTCCTAATTTGTAATATTGACTCGGTCATGTTTTTTCTGTTTTATGAGTAGTCAAGCTTTAGGAAATTGAGAGCCTGTTAAATGCACCTGGTCAGTACTACTTTTTCTAAATTAATTTGAGTTTTTACATTTTATATGTTGAAAAAACGGACGGTTTCTGCTTCAGGAAGAGCCATTCTATCCCTGCAAAGCGCGAGAAGCTTATAGAGTGCATAGTTTTGCTGTGAGGAGTAATCAAATGTTGCTGTACTTTATTTAGTACACTGGGACTTCGTGGGAGCATACATGTAACTCTTGTGCGTTGCATCATAGATTCAACAGGCTTTTTTATTATATGAATGACGTTTTTTTCGGTTATCTCAGACTCATGAGGCTGCGAAAGATGTCGCTGTGATTATACGAGAGCCTCTTGATGTTTTAATTGGCGATTCTGACCCTAACATGGGAACTTAGGAGGAGGAGGGGAATGACGACGGTACGAATGGATGCTCTCTGCTAACGATAAAAAAACATGGAACGAGAGGAACGTGGGTAAGATAACTTCTGTTTTGACTCGGGAAAGCAGCTTTGTTTCGAAAATGGCAAAGACAAGAGCATAATTGCTATGCTGACGAAAGGCTACACAGTTGAGTAACTATGCTCTGTATCGTGGTGGCCATTCACTGAAAAGAAAAAAAAACGTAGTGACACTGTTCTCTTTCTTCCTCCGCAGTAACATTGCCATGAGGGGGGTTTGAGCTCTACGATTAAGCTGCGAATGACTAGAGAATTTTCATCGCTGAGAAAAAGTGGTACCAGCCCCTATTTACCTAGATGATCGAAATAGCCGCAGACAACGCATAAAGGGTCTGCTACCACATTGTAGGTTTTAGCAGACCCTCTACGCCTTGACTATTGTCCTCTAGTCGCATAACAGCAAAACACTGACTGCGCCTTGTTGTACCCAAGAGAGGTAACAAAGCTCTCCAGATTCTACTTTACCCTCTATCCATACGGACATTTTCACAAGCCGGCAAAACAGTAGAATTCTGCCAAAATACATCGAAATCGTGTGGCGAAAAGCGTGATGTTACGCTTTCCCTAAAGCACTGGTCCTTGATTAAGTGGCATGGGCCAAGATAACTTTGTTATTCGTTTCACAAGGGCCCAGCGCACTCGCCATTCTTGCATCGTCACCTTGCCCGTTGCTATCTCGAAGGCCCAGCGTACTTTTTATAGTACAGTATCATAACTCCTGAAGGAACACACGTAACTCTATAAAAATTTTCACGTGTGGTTATCTGTTGTGGCTAATTAAATAAGCAAAATTTCAATAAAATCGGACCAGTAGTTCTTTCGTGGTCCTTAATGGGTTAAAACATGCTCTCACGCGATAAAATTG
>JALIZH010022471.1:0-34456 GCA_030522465.1 Rhipicephalus appendiculatus
GAAAAATCACTCACCGGAGTTGGCCTTTGAGCATCCAAGGCTCGTCGCAGCGATTGAAAAGAAAAAAATTTAACAACTCCACAAAAATAGAGACGATAACTGCAGCACTTCTAGTGTGCCGTTTCCATTCGACTATTTTGCACCCATTCACTGGGTGTACGTTGGATGTAATTCTGGGGAAATTTTGCATACATACGTACTTCTATGATGAAGGAATCTTGTTGGGTTAACGTCATTCGTATACTTAAGCGCCATCCACTGTTTTTGGTTTACGTAGCACTATCCAGGGCTACCATTCTCGCAATCACACGCGCTTAAAATATCAGGTTACCGCTTCTGGTGTTGGTAATACCCGCGTTTGTGTTGGCATCATTACGCAACTTTAAACAACTGGTTATATGAAACATATGTGACTGATCAACATATGCCTGTGCCTACAGCATTTGTACATATCTTTAGCGTCATTTCATAACGTTTCGCTTAAAGGACCCCTGACACCAAATTTGGAAACTCGAGGTGCTTGTGTCGTTTGAGACTCTTGCATGCGGGGGGCACTTCTCACCGATTATTAGGGGCGAGCGTTGCCTATAAGATATTATAATTTGGTTTTAAAGTAAAGGTGAAGGCTCATCCGAGTATTCTGGTAAAATCGACATTTTCTGTGGTTTTACGTAGACAGAGGCTCCCCTCGTGACGTTGCAGAGGTCAAGCAAGTATTGTCGGCATCGGAGAACATTTTCGGGGTGCGCACAATACCCCGACTGGCACCCGGCGAGGACTATTGTTCGTCACCCCTCTCGCTCTGTTGTCGGGCTGCTCTGAAGGTGGTTTTCGCTGCTTACGCCAGGAATGCTTTTCTTTTTCCTGAGGGGGGACACGCTGAACGCACCCACATCGTTTTATTCTTCACCGCCCTCGGGTCACCCTATTTGGAAACGGCACGTTCAGCGTCACCGAAGCTTGAGCGCATGTAGTCTCAGGCGCTGCCCCGCTGTGGGGCGCTAGTTTCTTATGGTATTTAAGCGGGCGTTTCGAACTGAAGCAAAATCGTCCTGGATTAACGATGCTAGCATTAATTATACGATGCGTTAGAGCATTTACGATTCAATTTCGGCATTACCAGACGCAAAGCTACAAATTACTGTAAAAAAGTCGCAAACAAAGCTTTTGCTGTCAGGGGTCCTTTAATAAAAAATTACAACCTAGTCACCCAACCTCCGCATGCTTCGCGTAACATCGATTCTGATGGTACATGGGATCTGCGGAATTTTTTATTTATTTATTTATTTATTTATTTATTTATTTATTTATTTATTTACTTATACTCTCGATCCCATGAGGGATCATTACAGGAAGGGCATGTTCACTTGTTACAATATAGCAATACAAATAGCGAAAATTCAATTACACGTAAAGAAAGTATTGGCAATTAACAAAGGCAAACAAGATACATCATAATAATAGTACATCCTAATACGGAAAAATAAAAGGTGGTCGGAGAGGCATACAGAAGGGAAAACAGGAGTAAAAAATACACTGATGTAAAAAATGGTGAAAATAAATCGAAGTAACAGTGTGTAGGATAAACATGAGGTAAAAGGTACCCGATTATCGTACGCGTTGTAAGACATCTAGGTTACTGTTTCAAAAAAGGTAGTAATACCTTTCCGGTTTCGGTAGGTAGAGAATTATGGGTACAGTATAATAAAATTATACAGAAATAATGGTGATACAGGTAGTTCATAACTGGGTAGCATGTAGTTGATCTTCAAGCACTGTTGAAGGAAGATAACGTCGCGCTTGTTGTTACAATAGGATCCAGCCTGTTCCATTCACATGTCATCAAAGGAAAAAAATGAGTGCTTATGACTTTCCGTATGAATTATATGCTCATGTAATGATAATGCGTGTTTGTACCGCGTTTGTCGTGTTTGGGTTAAAGGTAAGCATTTGTAACTTTCAATCTTTATGTCTTTGTGCATTAACTGATACATCATTTTTATTCGCGCAAGCTTGGTTCGCTTTTTTGTAAGGCGAGGATACCGGCCTGTTTTAGTAATTCTGTGGGTGAATCTTTTAGCTTATATTTATTGTAAATGCATCTTAGTGCCTTCCTTTGGACTGCTTCGAGTTTGCAAATGAGTTCTTTAGTGGAAGGAAGCCAAACAACGTTAACGTACTCCAAAGTTGATCTGACAAAGGTTTAGTATGCAATAGCTTTGTGATGGGGAGCGCTAGTCTCGGAAGTCTATTTCTTTTTCTAAAAAATAATTTTTTAGTGCAGTGGAGGTGACGTTGTTTACATGGCGTTCCCATCTAAAGTCACGGGTTAGTTTTAAGTCAAGGTATTTATACTCTTTCACTGTGTGGAGTGTGGCGCTACCTGTAGTGTATTTAAAATCGGATGTGTGTTTTTTTCTCGTTAGTGATAGAACAGCTGATTTTTTAACGTTCAATGTTATTTGCCATTCTTTACACCATTTGAATACTAAAGATGAAGAGTTGTTTAATACAAGGTTGTCACTATAAGAATCGATTACTTTGTATTAAACGCAGTCATGAGCGAAAAGTCTGATGCTGACAGGAATATTATAAGGCAGATCACCAATGTATATGAGAAATAAAATTGGAGCCAGAACGCTTCCTTGTGGAACTCCGGATCTTACACTACATTTATGAGAATGTTGCCGGCTGACTTCTACAAACTGGGTGCGGTCACTAAGATAATATTTTATCTAATTGACAGTGGGCCCTTTCCCCAAGGTTAGTTCGAGTTTATGAATTAGTTTGTAATGTGATACATGGTATTTGTAACTGTCAGTCTCCAAAGTTGATCTGAAAGCTTTTGAGAATTCTAAAAAGGTAAGATCGATTTGCTTCTGTAGGTCGACAGTTAGCGATACATCGTGTACAAGTTCAAGTAGTTGCGTGACTGTGAAAACACATTTTCGAAATCCATGCTGACAGGGTGTTAGTATTTTTGTTTCTTTTCAAGGTGTTTGCTTATGTGCTTTAAGATGATGTGTTCCAACAGTTTGCAGGCCGTGCATGTCAGTGAGATGGGTCTGTAGTTAGCGGGTTCGGTTTTAATTCCTGATTTAGGAATAGGTTTTACTTTAGCTATTCCCCAGTCGTTAGAAAGGGTTCCTGAGGACAATGATATGTTAAATATTATCGTATTTGACCATCAATCCAGCGTATCTGCGAAGGGATGCATTTGATATATTGTCAGGTCCTGATGATTTCTTAGTCTAGTTTGAGCAGCAAGTTAAGTATGGCTGCTTCGGTTACTGAAAGCTGATATAGAAGCTTTAATTTAGGGGGGACGTGTCTGTGGTAGTGTGCCGTCATCCTCCATGAAGATAGAGCAAAAGTAGTCATTAAGCAGATTTGCAGACTTTTGGTTGTCTACATCTATAATTCCGTCGTCATTGCGAGTTTTTGTGTTTATGTAGTTCCAGAACTTCGTCGAGGCTGATTTAAAAAAAGTTTGTGAGCTTATTAGTGGAGTAAAATTGTTTAGCTGTCTTAATTTTTGATTTCATGCATTAGTAGCCGTGCTGAGATCGTGATGTGTGTATTTAATGGGTTGGTTTTCAGCCGTTTTCTCATCCGCTTTACGTTTGGCGTGTATAACTTCGCGCGTTATCCATAAATTACGCTTATTAGGTTTCTTCTTTCGAATTGGCACGTACTTATTTATACAATTAGATATGATTGCTTTTAGCGTGAGCCACAAGGCATCGATGTCGGTACTGCTGTTGTGGGAAAGTTCCACAAACGATTCGTACTCATCAGCAAGATGATAAAGTATATTAGTGTCCGCAGCTTTACTGTAGTCAGGGTACGCGATTATTTCTTGAGGGGTAACAGTGTCATAAAGGGGTATGGTGCATGATGTGATGTGATCGGAAATACCATCTAGAAGACATAAATTAGTTTCTTCGCTTATGAAATGATGGCTGAGAAATATTAAATCTAATATGGAAGAGTTGGATCCCCGTACACGTGTAGGTTAAATTACTATTTGTGGAAGGTTGAACGATAACGTAAAATCAAATAACACATCCGCACAGGGTGACTGATGCTGCATTGTGTGCCAGTTGACATCTGGCGCGTTAAAATCACCTGCGATTATTAATCTGGATGACGACGCATGTTGTTCTGTGAACTCATGCAATCGGCGTATAGTGTCAAAGTCTAACGAAGGACTGCGATATACGCAGCCAACGAATACAGTGCACGAATCATAGCTCAGCTTACAAAAGACAGCCGCAGCGCCTGTAACATTGGGTAACACTAAAAACGGAATATCTTTTTTATTGCGATAGCATTTATATGGAGAGTCTCGACGGGTTTTTGCCGTCGCCGTTGCCGTCGCCGTCATTTCGCGTATAAAGTTCAAATTGATAGATCCCCAGCGCATCGTACGTTCTACCCGCGGGTAACAGCGCGGGAGCAGGGGCGACAAACGTGGCTGACGCGGACATCAAATGAGCCGGCCCATCTGCGTTGCTCCGAAACGTATGCGATAAGAACCCCCCCGCCTGTTCGACCAGCCGGGGAATGCTCAAGAAGAGAGGAAACGCCCTGCGCGTCTTTAACAAGCGCGGAAAGACGCGAGGGGGGGGGGGGTCCCTCATGCAACCACTGCGACCTTTGCTTTTACGAGCGCGGTCGTCGCTGGCGCACGCGTTATCTCGCAATATCAGCAGCCGACAGCGGGCAACGAACAGTGTCCCTGGAGCGGCCGTATGCACTTAAACAAGCATTTTGTAGAGTTGCGTGAGATCGGATCCAAAAGAGTTAGCTGCCATCCTCAGTTCAAATAACATTAGAATTGGTTGCTATCGCATTCATTGCTTCAGCCTTGCGGTGAAACTGTGACTTTTTTTACCTGAATGGCCACATCTCCGCCTCGTGTCGTCCGGTCTTTCCGGATGATAACGTTGTTGCGAGGGGCTATGTCATCATCTTTAATGTCTCCTGTTAGCCAGGTTTCCGTTAGTGTTATTAAGTCTGGCTCAAACGTAAGAAAGAAGGCTTCAAGGGAATCCGTTTTTTTTAATATGCTACGGTCATTAATGTTCAAAAAGGACATGTGGGATGTTAATTTCGGCTGGAGCGAATGTTTTGAGAGCTTCGCTGCGGGTTTTTTGCGTCAGGATTGACGGAAGCATACTTCAAGGGAACTGCAGTATTTTTCTCCTCGTCGCAATAGAACATATCTCCGTTTATTCGCATTTTATCATAAATTAGACTCACTTTGTCTCCAGATTCTTTCCTTGATTTGGCAAAATTCCACAATTTTCTTTGCAAATCTCCTACGCGTGGTGAAAAGTCTTCCAACCAACGTCTTATACATGGCGTGAAATGTGATGTATGTCTACACCCACTACTCGTACTATAAGGCTATGATAGCGCCTATGTACCCGGCTGTAAGTACGCCGCGACCGGAACAATATGATGATGACACCGGTAACTGTTAAATGGCACCGAATGTAACGCTGTGCTGTTGCACTACATACATCCCAAATCATGCAAATTAACACAATTTGGCCTCTCACATTGCCTCATTTTTTGTAACACAACTCCGCAACGCCACTTTGCAGCACCCCTCTCTAACAGCCACTTAGCCAATCGTGTTATCTCATAAAAATATGGAATAGGGATCCTCTGCAACATTTTTATTGAAGAAATAGTAACCATAAACATAAAAAAGGGCTATGCAGATCAGAATATGATGAAACAAAGACGTCAGTTCGCACTCTGTATTCCTCTTCATCATGCGCGTCTTTTCTCCCTGCATCAATTCAGCTGTCAGTCAAGTTATCTGGAGCTAGAGGCAGTTATGAGATGTACAGTGGTATCAGAACATCAAAATAGATTCGCTCGCAAGCACTGAATGTTTCTTTCGACATGCTACAGCTTCTGTTAACGGGAACTTGTACTGATGATCTGACAGCTATATTTGAGATGTGCTCTAAGAACAACGATATAAATACTCCCTACAGCGACGACATTTAGCTTGAGCACAGTGTCGCGCGCTAATACAGGGTCGTAAGTATTACGTTCATACTTTTTTTCGACATACATCGACAAATTTCAATTACCATGGTAATGCAGTTAAACCTTTCATCATGCATACACATTCCCGCCTATGCAGGCTTGATTGGCGTGAGCTAGCACATTATGTTAACATTCACGTAGGTGGTACGCGTTCTTATTACTCGAGTGACCATTCTTCCGAGACACAAGTACATCGCGGTTGTGTCATCATCATCATCATCATCATCAGCCTGTCTACGCCCACTGCAGGGCAAAGGCCTCTCCCATGTTTCGCCAATCAACCCGGTCCTGTGCTTTCTGCTGCCACGTTATACCTGCAAACTTCTTAATCTCATCTACCCACCTAATTTTCTGTCTCCCCCTGAGCAGAAACCTGGAGACTTACAAAGAGGGTTCAACTTAAACTGAGGACGACGCAGCGAGCGATGGACGCGGTTGTGTAAGGGCTTCTAAATGCCCGAAGTGTGGGGGGCTCGCTAGGCGTCAGAAAAGTTCTTCCAGGCGTACAAAATATTTGCAATGGGTCGGGCGGCTCTCATCTATCAGTATCTACCTGTGAAACGTGGAGTTATGTTTACATACTTAAGACAGCGTATGTTTTTGCGCTATGTATATTATACGACCATATTATCATCCGAAATAATCCCGCAGTAACATACGTCATGCAAAGTCTTAAATAGGCAACTATCTTGCTTTAAGTACGTGTTGAAATGTGTCATGTGTCGAAATATGGTATTCTTGTCTATCATCAGTTTTCACTGTTTGTTTTGTGTTTGTTTGCAACGGGCTCTGTTCATTACCGTATCCAAGATTTCATTTTCGTGCTGGAAGGAAAGCCATGAGGGAGGGATACACGCTTATGTGCAGGAGTTGCTGGCCACACCTGCCAGGGTAACCCTGCCTGTGGTGACAGCACCATCACCGATATAGCAATACACGTCGTTATATCTCTGGATACGTCAGAAACAAGGGCTGGCCTGAGGAGGTGACGTCGTTCCAAAAGTGTGTCCAGTCATTTTTTTACGGTACAAGGGCCCTTACAGATTTCTGTAGCTGCCAATGTGGAACTTCTAGTGTGTTGCAGTTGACCTGATATTTTCTCACATTACCCACGTCCTCAAGTTGGCCTCGAACAATCATTTAAATGCATTATTCCCTCTCTCCTTTTCTCTCACTGCAGCGACAATCTAGCCATCAGGATCGCCAGACAGCGGGGTGCGAGTGTGGCATAACACTTTCTATATCAGTCGTCACGAGGACACCGTTTGCAACACTGAACAGAGTGGTGTTTTCAACAGACATTGGTCCCAACAAACGACTCAATATTGTACAGCACTTAAACAAAACATTACATATTTTCCTTCTTTGATATGTGTTGATAAGCAAATGTTTCCACGTTTACTATGTTAGGCTTGCGGGACTATCGCATGGAGAACTTTCAGGAAACGCTTTTTATGAGTGCTTGATTTTAAGCAGCGACGTACCTTTTTAGCAATATCATCCACAAGCACATGACCACCAGTAGCTCCATACGAGTTGTACCTTATGCAAACAAGACATTGAAAGTGAACTAATGATACAGGGAACGAAAGCAAAATTAGGACCAATGCTAGGTTTACATCTCGACATCAGTCTTTACCAGCAGCCTCCTCGTTAAGAAACACCACAACAGTTTCCACCTGAGTTTTATCGAAAAAAGTCAGCGTTTCTGGGCTTTCTGTGTACTCCAGAGAAATGAAAGTACTATACTCAAGCAATCTGATAGTTTACATCGCCTGTTTGGAGCTTATTTGCTCGCACTACACGTCCTTAGGTGAGTAGCACTATTTTTTAATTAACTCTAATTGTTTAAAAGGAGCTAGAGCCTTTATGTAATGCAGGCTACTCGCGCTTCCGACGTGATTCTTTTGCTCACAGACTTTATAATCGATACATTAACTTAAAAATGATCTCGAGGAGATATGAAATTATTGGGCGGAAGCCAATGAGGCCTTCCCCGGATGCCAGATTCTTGCTGCGACATTCTCATATTTTGAGCTAATGAATAGTCACGAGAAAATTAAATTTTTGATACACGTGTGATTATCATCTACTCTTAAAAACAGAACAGTCTAAAATATGAGCACAAGAGCGAACAATAAAAACAAGAAAGGAACGTTAGAAATTATAATCTGACGAAGGAACTTTTTATATTTCGCGCATGATATCTTTGTTATGGCAGTGCTGGTTTTTCTAAAGGCTGTAGTTCGGCCGAAAGCCTCCTACGAGGTAAGCCATATATTTGCATTGCAAAAGATTTCTGTCTTGTTGCATGTCCGTCTCTAATTTTTTTAACGATTTCTTAGCGAACTTCGGCGACTTTGAGCGTATCTATCTATCTATCTATCTATCTATCTATCTATCTATCTATCTATCTATCTATCTATCTATCTATCTATCTATCTATCTATCTATCTGTCTGTCTGTCTGTCTAGCTGCCTACGACTTTGTGCTCTCCAGACCGTATCGTTAATGGGATTTATACCAAAATGGGTATGGCATAACATGACTGTATCACGAACATGACTGACTGGTTATATCATGAAAATCATGAATAACTTGTCATGAACGGTATGATTTACACGCCATGGCCGTGGTGCTCCTGCGGCCGTTTCCTTAAATTAATATATCCAAGAATTGGTATGATGAGACACTTCTGCATGACCAACATAAATGACAGTTGATAATATGAAAATCATGACGTGCATGTCATGTGCAGCATGACTTGCATGCCACGTTCATGGTACACCCACGGCCGTTTCGCTAGCTTGATATACATCAAATTTGGTATTGCATGACGTGACTGTATGACGAACATAAATGACAAGTGGTAATATAAAAATCACGACATTTCATGTGCAACGTGACTTGCATGCCACGCTCATGGCACGCTCGCGGCCGTTTCACTATCTTGATATGCACCAAAATGGGTATTGAGCGGCGTACGTGTATGACGAACATAAATGGTAGGTGGTAACATGAAAATCACGACATGCATGTCATGTACAACGTGATTTACATGCCACGCTCATGGTGCGCTTGCGTATAGTTCTTTAGCTTGATATACACCAAAATCGGTATTACGTGACGTGACTGTATGACAAACATAAATGAGAATACCTAACATGTAAATCATGACATGCATGTTATCTGCAGCATGATTTGCTCCTTGCTGGCTGCTTCGCATTACATCAATTCCCACAATGCGTGGGATCTGTCGGCTTTTTTTTCGTTGTTATGCATGCCGCTTGTACGGCTGGCTGAAGTCAACCAATCGCTTTTTGAACATTGCCGCTAACGTAACAGGGTATAAAGAAAGAATAAAATTTAATACAACTTTTTTATAACGTATCATATAGCATTTTCAAAATCCTGACTGTCCTAGTGACATTTTTCTCTGTCGAAATGTTCACTTAAGCAACGTTCGTTTCCATGCTACTGTTATTCCCTTGAAGTTTTCATCTTCTCAATTTCTTTCTCATGCTACCGTCCGTGTGAAAAAATACTACAATTTCTTCACCACCATTAACGAACCAAGTTTCACTACTCAATCTACTGCATAATTCAGGAAACAACGCACGTCACCAACCAGAGCTATATATACAAGGGACGATTAGTTTTTCGTAGTGTGCGGGCACCATCTCCCCAGAAGTCGAGATTCTCCTAATTTCGCGGTGACCTGAGATATGCTGTAACATTATACGACGATGAAAATACTTTTCTATTCCGGAAGCGTTCTGTATTTCATGCATGGGGCGATTCGGTGATTACTTACTCGCCCAGTGTTTATGCAGAAGGATTAGGCTAGCGAATTACTGATAGTTGACAAGCGTTACTGTCATCATATTCAACAAATAGTTTTCACAGCAAACACTCATTCGCGTGTTTTAAATGCGAAGCATTTCTTTGCGTACTGTAAGCACTTTTGCGTTTCTATCTGCGTATCTGTCTATCTATCTATCTATCTATCTATCTATCTATCTATCTATCTATCTATCTATCTATCTATCTAGCCGCCTACGTCTGGGTGCTCTCGTGATCGCCTCCTTAACTTGGGGTATACCAAAATTTGTGTGGGAGGGCAAGATGTATTGACGAATATGTCTGGCTGGTCGTGACTTGAATAACGTGAAAATACCGTCGCGTACGTCGTCAAACTTATTTCTCCAGACACGTGTGGCTCATACCCGTATACCACGGGCCGCGGTATGTGGGTATGCGCCACAGGAGTTTGACAATTTATATCTACCCACGAAAGGCGAGAACAGACATTGGTAATTTAAAGGCGACAGCGCTAAGAAAAACTGACATCGGCGGCGTTGACGCGACGAATGCAAAGAATAGAAATCAGAGTCCCAGCAGGAATCGAACCCAAGCATTCTGCGTGGCAATCAAGTACTCTGCCACAGAGCCACGTCAGGTCTCGAAACTGCTTTGGAAAAATACCCTATGCAGGCGTAATGTTGGTGAAACGTCAATTGTGGTTGCAGTGCTGGCTATCTAATTTTAAAAACATTACATGCGTACTCCTATGATAAATGAGTCATGTCGGGTTAACGTCAATTGTATACTTAATAAGCGCCATCCACTGTAGTTGGTTTACGTAGCCCTATCCAGGGTTTACGTCGCGTCTCTGACGCAACGGTGCTTTCACCCGCCACGATGGTCTAGTGCTTATGGTGCTTGACCATAGACACGAAGGTCGCGGGATCGAATCCCGGCCGCGGCAGCCGCATTTTCGTTGGAGGTGAAGATGCTTGAGGCCCGTATACTTAGATTTAGTATACGTATCTTTAGCGTGATTTCGTAACGTGTCGCTCAATAAAAAAAATGCAACATAGTCACCTTCCCTCCGCATGCTTCGCATAACATCGATTCCCAAGGTACGTGGGATCTGCCATTTTTTTAATGGTTAAGGGAAATGCTAATGTATTCTAGCTGAATATACCACTGCAGTGTGCTTCAAAGAACCATGTATCTACAGATAGCAGCTCTAACGACTCTGCCGCAGGCCATGTACGTCTCTCTAGAGCATTTTATATTTGATATTCTACGGTCCGTGTTCATACATTGTTGAATGATACATGCTGCGCAGAAGCCCCTGTATGAATTAAATCTAGATAATGTCACTGGAAATGCGCACGCTAGAAATATTCCGAAAATGCCATAGGCAGCTATGCAAGAAAATAAATTCGAACATATCACTGAACTTGCAGGTCTTCTCTTCAGCGAGCGATATAGAGAATCATTAAGTGATTCATTATGTCCAACTGAACTTGTCTGGGCGCAGACATGCATGCCTGCTTTTTCAACAGTTTATCTTGATTATAAGCGTACACGTGCCCGTACGTTCAGTTCTTCAAAGCGGCCTGCGAAGTTGTCAAAAGGCTACATTTTTTTCTGAGGAGCACACGGCAATCCGTGCTGTTATTCCCCATTTCGCTTGTCTTCTTTTGCCTTAGTTGAAACCCAGCAGTTGCTTGCTTAAACTTTGCGCACATTCCCTACCAAAGACACTTTGAAAAAGCATGTAGTTGCTCCAAGTTGTCCAATGGATATATTGTTTTGTAGAACATGCGTTACAGCTCGTTGTTTCGCAAAGTTTTTGAAAACTTTTATGCAACAGTTTCTTAGCATGTCATGATAATTACGCGATTTTATTATTATGGTATGCTAGAAAGTACAAGACAGTGTGCTTAGTTCAGAAGCACTGTTCTCTCTCCCCTGGTCTTCGGACGGCATCATTCTGAAAACAAGATGGTATAACTTTTTTCTTTTTGTTTGTTTGTACGTTCTCTTCTTATTTGAACAACCCGAATTGCCCAGTTTACAGCCAGGTTTGTTTGTTTTGAGTTGATAAACTGCTTTGGTAAGTACAAAATTAACATTTGTGTCCGTCGGTTTGAAACTAATGTAAAACAATAGTTTTCAGCACTCTGTAATCGCTAAGAAATACGTTATCGACAACAGACACCTTGCCGTAGTGTTCTGGGTCATTTTTTCCACATGACCTTTCTCGTACCACATAACATTGCACAACCTAAACTACGATAAAAAAATTCACTATCGTGGGAACTGATCTGCTCGATGCAGCGCGGCACAGCAATAACGCTTATTATATCTTAGAAAAGAAAACTTATCCTAACGCAAATGTTGTAACTATTTAGTACGCTACGTTCCGTATGCGAGATTTCATTTCACCCAGTTAATCAGTAATAGCTATGGTGAAACACGAAAGACGCATAGCTAGCTGCTTACGAAGTAATTGTCGATGCACATAGCGCTAATAATTGTTGCTAGTTATGAAGAAATTTCACTTAACGAATCAAGACTTCTGTTCGAAACTAACGTGCGCTAACTGTTCAAGTTCTTCACAGCTAAAACCTCTACAAAATGTTTACAGTATGTGCGGCTGACATGTGCGGCTCTTGGATTGCCGGCTACCTGTTTACAGGATACGACATTGTGTACCCTAGACTCCTCGAAGAACGAAGTGATGATGAATTGCTTGTCGCCATACGACCTGGTCAAAACCTGACACTGCGGAAGGCATCTGTAATGCGGGAAGAACTTGAATTCACAACATTCGAACAAGATACAGAAATTATCTATTACGTAAGTATTTTTTGTCATTGTAGCTGAATAGAATAGAAGTTCAAAAATAATGAAATATTTCCTGCAAAAATTATTAGGATATCACTAATTAATGACAGACAGGGTTAACCAAAGAGGCACGGGCCTGGTAGCGGTGGCTGGAAAACGTGTTTTCGTTACGGGATCAAAAAAAAATTTGCCTGTGTCACTTCTTTTCATCCCTTCGTATTCCTATTCAAGCATGTGAAAATATAGTTAAAATTAGGAAGTGCTTATGCTAGATGCAAATATGGTTTCGAAGGTGCCTTACCTTGGGAACTATAAGTTTTGTTTATAGTTCCATTCGTATAGTATAAGTTTTATAGAGGTAGGATTTTTGGAAATTAGCACGTTGCAGTCAGCTTTGGATACCCGGCGTCACATTAAAACTTGGATAAATTTGTAGGTACGCAATCGTAGCCCATGTTTCAGCATGGACATGTGTTAGTCTAAACCAGCTACATTATATGTATTACCCGATGGGTTACATGGTTACGTTTCACATGATACACTATAAGAAATGCCAAAAAGAATATTGACGAGCCCTTATATAGAACAAATGGATCTCAGAGATACATTTGTTATATGTGAGGGATCGTCAATTTCTATATAAGGGCTCGTCAACTAACCCAGTACCCAGTGGGCACCTCTACTAAGATTCTCAATAAAAGTGCGCACTGGGTAGTGGGTTAGTTTGAGCTAATACATGTTCTGCCTATTCGCCCTTTCTCTGGTTTGCGCGGTGGCCAATACATTTGCATATTAGCAAAGATTTGAATGTACAGCGACAGTATGCCCAAGCTACTACTGCGTATACTCAGTAGCGCTGAGGTAAGACATTTGGTGAACATCGCAGTATGGAGCAATCACTTTGGCATCAGCTTCCCGGCTTCCCGGTCTTCAGCTTCTCAGCTTCCCGGTCACCGCGGTGTCATCAGGGTATGATTACAAAAGTATCTGTACCCAGTTTCACGGGCACAAGTCAATGCAGCTCAGCTTCTTAAAGCTAATCCGGAATGCCATGGTATCCAGGGTGCTGTCTTGGCATGTTAAACCACAAAATTTTCATTTTAACTCTCTATCACATTTTCACCTATATGCGTTGTTAGATGCCCGTAGTACGTTTACCAATTATTGATTAAAATCGTTACTGCAGATGAACGGAAGCAGAATGGAGCAAGATATTTACTGCGATCCTCAAGCGCTCGCAAGCATCCGTCTTACGCGCTCCGGTGGACTTCGACTAGTGCGTATGCGCTTGCTTTTATTTGCCTTCTGTTCGTTTGAAGCGTCGCCATGGAGAAATAGCAAAATATGATGGAGTAGAGTCACAATGATTGCTTTATGCATGCAGATAGGCGACGGGAAAAGTATATTGAAGTTAAGTAAAAAAACATTTTCTCTAAACTGTCCGGTATGAAAGAGAGGTAGCGCAACAAATTTTGCTGTTAACTGCATTACAACATGGTGTTGAAAAGATGTTTTAAAAGCACAAGTAGACATTCACTGGCTAACACCATCATAATGGGCGCGAATTCCGGACTTCGGTTTCCTGTGCTTCAAAACTAACTCGTGCATGTCGGAGAATTGTGGTATCGCTTTTTCTTTATTGTTGTACGTCATTGTAATGCTGATATTGCGGGCTAAGAGGGAGGGGAAGCTCGACACTTTTTGCCTATTTGTAATTCGCTTTCTTATTTGATTTAATGTGTATTGACGGCTAAATGTTTATGCGCAAAATGTGCTCACACCGTTTCGGATTGCATTTTCTTTACGAAGCTGACAGTCTTCATCTTGATTGGGTGTTCGAAATGAGTGTATCATAGTATTTAGGAATTATAGAATTATAGAGCCTGTACTCTGAGTTCGGCCCGGTAAAGCATACAAGTGCGCTAAAAAAAATCCACAATGTCATGCGCAGACGCATGGAAAATTTGGAAAACGACGCTGGCGTGGTTTCTGCGGCACGCTTTCTCCTCACACACACCTGTTCCGAGAAGATGGTTCGTAATTTGAGCATTTAACGGCCCTGTAACGCAGAGTTTCCATTTCGTGCCCTCACTTTAGCTCTGGACACATGGGAGATAGTGGTGGCAGATGATTTTTGTGAACTGATCTGCAGATCCGGCTCTACATCAGATTTTGCAGCATTTAATAATTCTGTTGCGTTAGCAAAGCAGAAAATTAATACTTGCTGTTGGGCACAACATCCTCAACTAGACCCCGCATTCACATTAAGCGAGCTGCAATGTGCAATTGCTTCACGTCGTCAAAAGTCTGCTGCTGGGCCGGATGGCCTTAGTTACAATATGCTAAGAAACCCCCGGCCAAGAGGCACAAAAGCTCTTTTAGGCATTTATAATAATCTATGGACAGAAGAAATGGTACCACAACCTCAGGAATTCACTCGAGTTATTCCAATTCTAGAACCTGGAAAAACGCTCTTGTGCCTTGATTCTTTTCGTCCGGTCAGCTTGACAAGCGGCTTATGCAAGGTAATGGAGAAGATGATTGACGCGCAACTTGATTGGTGGGGCTACGAAACGGGTGTGTTGTCCAACTACTTAACAGGTTTTCGAAAACAGAGATGCACAATGGATGCTACACTAGATATAGAACATATGCGGAACACCAACGCAGTTGCAGTATTGCAGTACATATGCGGAACACCAACAACAGTTGCAGTATTTTTGGACGTAAAGAGGGCATTCGATACCGTCAGTCACGTACATGTTCTACTGGGTATGTTGGAACTCTGAATGTCCACAAGTCCTTGCGATGGATTTTTGAATTTTTATCAGGGCGCAAAATATTCGTCTAGACGGGTGAAGGAAAGAGTGAGAACATGATGTCAAGCAAGGCGTGCCACAGGGAAGCGTGCTTAGCCGTTTTCTATTCAACTGCGTCATGGCTGATTTAGCAAGAAGGCTGCCACCTCATTTACGATACTCACTGTATGCAGATGATTATGCATTTGGATGTGTGGAACTAACGTTCAATTATTTGAGACGGCATTTCAAGAGGGCTTAAATACCATCAACAACTTTTAATAGAAAGAGGCACGGCTATGTCACATGCGAAGACAGCTGTGTTGCCCTTCCACCGTAAGAAGTTAAAGAATTTCATTCTTAGCGTGGAAGGACAACCTTTACAGATTGTGACTCAGCATCAGTTTCTTGAAATAATACTTTATCGGCAGCTATCCTGGACACCACACATAAAGAACTAGAAAGCGATGTTAATGCAATAGTGAATGTACTTCTCAGAACTGCTGGTACGTCATGGGGCGGGTCAGTATCGTTCCTACTCGCTGTTCCCAATGCTCTAATAAGACAATGAATTGCATACTCTGCGGCAATCTTACACGGCCTTTCGCCCACGTCGGAACAATGACTTCAAGGACTTTTAGCCATATTTGCGCATACGTTTAGGAGTTCCACGAGATACTTCCAGTTTCCTTGTTATAGCAGAGGCTCGCCAATCTCCCTTTACAGTCATGAGAAGTATAGAAACACGCCGGCATTTTTTTTCGCCTTCAGACACAAAATAAAAAGCACGCGTTGGCTCTGGAGATATTACAGAGGAACAGAAGCTGTATTCATAAAGAAATTAAGGAAAATGTCAATGCATTGCCAAGAAATTATTTTTTCAACTCAGACGTCGACTATCCTCCATGGCTGCTTACGCTACCAAAGATCGAAGTTTCAGTGGATGGCATAATCAGAAAAAATGACAAGTTCATTCGAGCCGCCCAACAACTAGCGCTTTACCAGATATATATGCGATATCCGGGTTACATGCATGTCTATACAGATGGCTCTAGTACACAAACATGTTCAACTTCAGCATTTATTGTACGACACCTCAATGTACAAGATTCATTTAAGTTATCTCGTGTGACATCGTCTTCAACAACTGAACTATTCGCTATTCTAAGCCCTTTAAAATGTATCAATTCTGTAAGAGATGCTCATAATTTGGGGGGACCCTTAAGCTTCGCCTTTAAGAGTTCAACGCGATAGCGATGTCCTGTCCCTAGTGCGTACTTCAATCACTTAGTGCATACTATGTAATGGGCCGCATGCTTTAAACCGCGAGCAATTATGCACGTGAAGTGTTTTCGAAATTGCTATGCGCCCACCACGGGGGTCTTAAGGGAATACGCGCTTTGATGTGTGTGCCTTTTGTAATGGGTGGCTGGCTTCAAACCACGATGTCGTTGTGATAATCACATGTTCTGACGCCCGATGGCAATGTACGCTTGTACCACGCAATATTACGGCGATATTACATGTTGTATTGTGACGCGTGTGTTTGTAAAGTATGAAAGTTACTTTCACTGCAATTTGAAGTAGAGGAAGTTATTTTGGCTATATTTCCAAGTAGACGCGTGGTTGTGTGGTAGAACACCTGCTTGCCACGCAGACGGCCTGGGTTCGATCCTCATTCGGACCCGGAAATTTTTATTATTTATTTTATTTGCATCTTTGCATTTCCAAGCAGAGGAAGTTATTTTTGCTGTATTTCCAAGCAGACGCGTGGCGGTGTGGTAGAACACCTGCTTGCCGCGCAGACGGCCTGGGTTCGATCCTCACTCGGACCCGGACATTTTTATTATTTATTTTATTTGCATCTTTCTCGATTTTTGGGTCACGGACAAGATGATGATTTTTCGCTCACAACCAACGACGCCGACACCAACGCCGGAATTTCTGCGAAACGAGCTCTTTAACGCTATCGCGTTAAAAATGGGTAATTTTCAGTGATTCACAAGGGGCACTAACGTCACTCTGTAGCACAAAGTGAAAACAATAAATGATAGTCTGGTTTACGCGACACTTGAACTCACAAAGGCAAACCAATAGCACCATGAAATAATGTTCCAGTGGATACCGGGACATTCCAACATACCAGGCAACACAGCAGATGAAGAAGCAGCACAACAAGCACATCACAAGGATGATATGCTTTCTATCCCGATGTCTAAAAATGAATTGCGCCGCATTTGAAAGACAAAATCTTTCAATATTTGAAGAAACACGTCCTTTGACTAAAACTCCAAAAGCCCCGATTTATATTATATAGATGGGCTAATTGAATCTTAAATTCCGTTATGTTTTGACAGAAGTGTGGAAACCCTTATTCACCGATTAAGGTTAGGTACTGCCTACATCAAGCAATTTTACACAGAATTGGCCGTGCTGAAACTCCTGAATGTGATTGCGAATTCGTAGAAGACATATCCACCTCCTTCTAGAATGTCCACAATGCGAAACACCAAGACGCCGACTTAAATCATCGTTAATTGCATTAGATCGCTAACCATTAAGTTTACGGAAACTTTTGGGCCCGTGACCAACAAGAAGTTTACAAAAGTGAGCTGTAAAACATTGAAAATTTTTCTTGAATACAGTGGCATTCTTGGCCAATACTAGTGCATTTAAGTTTTTTTTTAACGTCGCAATGTATATTTATGTGACTGTTGACTATTACGCTGACTGTTATGTTGACTATTATGTGACTGTTGACTATATGTAACGGTTGCTCTTCAGCATCGCCGTTTGTGCACATATGTGAATACGTTGTTTTCAAATCTTATGTCCTAATTGTTATGCTAAGTTGTATATTGTATGCTGTGGACTTGTTACCCTTACAGACTTTGACGCTACGTGCTCTATGTAAGGCACCTCTAAGGTTTAAGGAGTAGCCCGCGCCCTAATTGTGCGCCAATATCTCCTTACATCACGTCAATAAAAAAAGGCATTGAGAAATAGAATGTGCAGTATTGTCCGTTTGCAGGTACGGTGATTAATGCAGCAGTGGAGTCTATAGGAGAATTAACAATTTTTAATGAGAACTTGTGGCCCGCAAATGCGGGTAAAACCAACGTCAACGAGAGTGACAAGCAGAATCGTTGATGGTCTGAAATTTGACATGCTAATGAAAAAAGTCTCCTCTTTATGCACCATAAAAGTTCAGTGTAATCGTTGTTGCATATGTAAAATATTAAGCGCACCTCTCTCCTCGTCGTGCATGCAGTCTAATTGGAATGATTGATAACATTTGAGAAGTTTCCAATACACGAAGACGCGGTTTGCGGTAAGCGTTAACATATGCAGCAGTTTAGGCAGGTCGAAAGCGGCGGCTGTAAAGAAAGACAGACAAATGCGTCAACACCCAGCGCGCGTGTACGCGTAATCCATTAGTCAATGTAGTGATGAATATCTTAGCCAAATGAAATTAGCGCGAATGAATGCTACACAAAGACGAAGCAGACCAGGACAAGAACAGGCGCGACATGAATCGCGACTTTCCTTGTCTGCTTCGTCTTTGCGTCGTCTTCGTTCACGCTAATTTCACATGCTTAAAATGCAAAACGAATTAGCTCATCAGTATAGTCTGTCCTACCAATGAATATCTGCCGCATAAACCCAGATTTAACATGAACGAGGAAAATGTTCGAGTATCATAATAACGGCGTTTTGTTACGTTTACTGTGACCGATACGGATAACTCGTGAGGTAAATTATTCTTATTTTCTTCCGTGAAGGTTGGAATCATCAGTCCTACAGAGCGAATAGAGCCGTCACCTTCTGAGCAAGAAGGAGCAGATGGTCTAGTGAAACACTACGTCATACCTATCACGCTGCAAAGCTCTGACAACGACAGTAATACCGACACCAACATACGAGGTAATCATTCCTTGTCAAACGTGCCTCTCCATATTTCTTTTCTTCTGTACAGTCGTTATTACCATCCAAAAGGTACATATGCCACGTTCGTACATGCACAATAATACTCTTTCGACACAGGTCTTTTGTTTTCTTTTTTGTATTATTTTCGCTCCTCCAGATCCTCCAGTCGTCTTTGCGCTGCAGATTGAGTTTACAATTGAAATTTATTTGTTTGTTTGTTTGTTTAGTTTTGTTAATTAGCCCTGCCAGTGAGAAGACATATTCGAATGTCTTCGGGCGTCCTTGGTGACGTGACATAGACTGTACACCTGTCGTCTACACTTCTTGACGTATTATGATTCATTAGACGACTAGAGGTGACTCGTGGTCACTTCTAGACGAGTTTCCAAACTTGGTAAGCAGGACACTGACGTTCTTTCCTATGTCGCAGGCACTGACACTGATTCTAACTCAACGTCGTATGATGCTCACAGTCAAACAGGCAGCACCGCCTTGAAGGAGAGATCTGGAGAGAGCAATTGTAAGTCAGCAGTGAGGTAATACACGTATTGTAATACACGTATTGTAATAAACGTCTCTTGAGCTAACCCCTCTAGCTGTTCGCAGAAAATCCGCACAGATCAGGCTGTTTCGCAAATTACATCAACTTTTCTCACGTGCATGCCACTCTGCTCATCCCTCCAACTCGCACCTCCCGTCGACTGTTCAACTCCAAAAGCGTACAACGTCTTCATGGCTCAACTCACGCATTTAACAAATCTTTCTTGCCATCAGGCATTGAACAGTGGAACAGTCTTCCTGAATATGTTGTTTAGGAGCGTGACCCAGTCAAATTCAGAGTGTTGCTGTCTTCTCTTTTTAGCTGACCCTCACACATACCAGTTCTTCAAAAAAGCTTCTTCTTTCCAATAAAGTTTTTTTTCTCTGTTTTATTTTCCTCTGTTTTATATTTTTTGTCTTTAACCTTCCGGTGTTCATTTGTGTTCGCGCCTTGAAACCAACCGAGTGTAATAGTTCTTACACTTTCATAATTTGCTTTATCTTTATGTTCAATGCTGTGCAACGTATATTTGCTTCACTGTTATTCTTTAAGCACTGCATTTGTGTCATGACATGTCCTTTGATATTTATTTGCTTGCCCCCCCCCCCCTTATGTAATGCCTTGTATACGGTCTTGAAGGGTTTAATAAATGATGATGATGATTTAGGAGGCACAGCTTCTGTATTTCTTGTAAAGTGAAAGTGAAGAATACAATAGAACCTAATTGAAAATTTATTTAAATCTGAAAAATAACTACATCAGTTAGCAGCGCTTTGGGTATTTATTGTCGTAAAGCTATTTAATAAAGCGCTGTAAGGAAAGTAGGGAGAGTCATGCTTTACATAGAGGAGGTAAACACAAACATTGATAGAGTTATATAAGAAGGCTGTAGTTATGAACTACCGAAGAGGTTAGTATTACCTCTAGCGAAATTTTGCTGTGCTTTCAAGAGAGCGTGAAAAAAGAAAGCACTTTATTTGCAGCCATCAAAAAGTATGGGTGTTAGGGGTGAGATGCAGCTCCCTCTCTCACCGTCTACTTCCCCCTTTGACAAGACACTATTCAGCCTCTCTTGTGTTACTGCCTGACTTATGCAAACGACAGGCTTCACCTCCGTACTGCCCTAAATCGCCTGGAAGGACTCGCATTCACTGTCGAGAAAACGTGGTGACCATCGGACTGCCTATCCCCGCTCCGAAACGCAATAAAAGCGCTGCTGCGTTTTCCTGGGGATACAGGACTGATTCATCCTCTGTCGTATCAAACGCGGAACTGTTTATTCATCGCGGAACTGTTACGTCGGCTACAGCAGTGACTTTTCTCTACGTCTCTATACGTCTAATCGTTTATTATATACGCATGTTTCGACTAGAAAGGCAATGAAGCGAACAAATTTTCATGGCCATAATTTCGATACAGTGATTTACTAAATGGAAATTTGTGGATGCCAAAAAGTTACGTGAACCGAAATCTTTCACAATAGCTGATTGATACGGATAAAAACACAAATTCAAGTAGATGTTAAAAGAAAAGTGAACTTTAAAAAAGCTAGAGTCATCTGATTCTGAATTGCTCTGTCTCTATTGCAGATCCCGTAAAAGCCACATGTGAGACCCGTCTTGTTGTAGACACGAAATACTTTAGCGCATTCGACCGGAATAAGGAGCGGCTAGTCAAGTATCTGGGTGTTCTTGTGGCGTTTGTGGGTTCATAAATATTGACTTCTTACGCCAATACTCGCTTGAATTAGTCTCGCAGCACGTAGAATATTATTCAGGAAGAAGACATTTCGGTATTCTCTGCTTATAGGTTTCTTTTAGGGAAAAACGGTCCGTTTTCTGTATCTGTTTAAATATCCTTGTTTGGCAAATAGTTGCGTGCAATGTTTTCAAAGTAAACCTTTAAAGTACGTGAGCCATTCGCAGTGATAACGATTATATGCCTTTTTCTGAACAGGAGTGTATACCATACACTTTCATTTTCAATGCTTTTCAGAGTGCAAGGTTTTATGAGATCACAACAGCCAGCCGTATTTTCTGCCGTAGTTGTCCACTGCCGCCGCCGCCGATGAACGTAACTCCTATAACGCAAAATAAAATATATATATATATATATATATATATATATATATATATATATATATATATATACACATATATATATATATATATATATATATATATATATATATATATATATATATATATATATATATCCGGGATCTGATCGGGTACCGGGTACTCTACGTGGCATGCAGTATATTCGGGTATTCTACAACATTGTTAAAGAAAAATACTCTCAGGTGGCAGTAAATATCACCGGCGTGGCTCTGTATACAAAGTCAAGCTGTTGTTTGAAACTCCTTCGCGAAAAGACCCTATTCAGGTGCCATATCGTTCAACGAATTCCGTTTACATATACAAAGTAGCGTGGTCGAAGAGTAAAATAGCAACCAGGTGCCATACAATGCGATTTGTGCCTCGAGTGTTTTGTCTGAAGCTTGTCACCCCCCCCACAAAATGCTCAAGCAAAATTCTTTATCGTCATCAGCCACATCATCACATAAGGCCATAAGGCCTTCCAGATATGTAGGGTGCACCTCGCGTATCCGCACGATGACGAATAATGGCACAGTGAATGTTTCCCTACTTGACAAAAATTACGGTGGTTTGTGGCGTAGTGGGTACCTTTTAAGTGTAACGCCATCGTGTTCTACACTTGAAGGCGACGCTCATGCGTCCTACAAGCTTTTTTTTATTTTTTTCATTTCAGGCGAACCTAAAGTTCTATACATTGCAACCTAATATAGTACAGCTCCAAGTTACTGTGACAGGAATAGTGATTCTTTCGGTAAGTGGTAAACGTGTGAGCTCGTACATTACCTATTTCTTTAAATAACATATCACCGTTATCACCTGCTGACTGTCGCATAACATTCCCTTAAAAGATTGACATATCACGTCGAATGGTACGTTTGAAAGATATTTTTTTGCCGTGAGACGCTCAGAAACAACACATATTAGAATAATGGGTAGCAACAAGAATATTAATGTGCGCACAACGTCATCTCATATCAAATTCGAAAATATTTTTAGGCCATACGAATGCTAAACTCTTCGGTAAATAACATGCGATCGTTCTCGTTTATACTGAATGCTTCTGATCATCAGAGATGACAAAAATTACTTCTAAACTAATTAAACTACTTTACTAATTACATGTTTAATTCTTTTAAATATGACTGCAGTTATAGCCAGGAAGAAAGTAGTGAATTTCTATTACTATTAATTTTAACAAGTAAGGACGTCACTTTAAAATCCTTCAAGAAAAGTTAATCACAAACGCACTAGCCTATGTACACTTTATTTACAGCAAATATACCTTGAAATTTCGAACATCTTTGTTTGATTTCGACGCTTGAGGTTTTGCGCACACATTAAGTTGTCTTTGTTATTTCACTTGCTTTTTTGGGCAACTCCTTATGCCACAAGGGAAACGGGCATCTTTTGCATAATCGAGAGTAACTGGCAAATTATTAAGCTACTTTCTCGAATGTGTCGTTTCACGCAATTCGTTACGTTACTGAAGTAACAGCCCACAAAAGTTACTCATTGCAATACTATTTACTTTAGGCACTGTGACTCTATTACTGCCATCCTTTGAGCATATGTTCACACGGGTCTTCATCTAGTACTTTAGGCTTTCTGAAATGTTCCCCTTCAATTAATACTGCAGATGAACCTGCCCCTCCGCGCCTCTTCTACCCCCCCCCCCCCCCGCAAAAAAAAACTGCAGGGCCACTCACGAGAGGATGGTGTACGAGCTCTCAAGTTACGCATGGACGAGATAGTTATAAACAATCTTTATCGTCTTTGTTCTTCTCATCTGCTTAAGCGTTGTTCCTGAAAACAAGTTAAGGGTGTTCGCTTATAGACGATAGATTTTCTATAAAACACATATAAAACCTACAAACTATTTCTGCGACAGAGTGAAACATCACTGATTTTCGGGCAGACTTCGAAGCGTAATCCTGGTGCAGGCGGCCAAACTTTGCGTCTAAAGGGGCAAGGTAAACAGTAAATTAGCAAAATGAAACTTCTTTACGTCTCAACAAAGGGTAAAGAGAAATCTACAAGAGGGGTTAATGCTTTATGCCTGATTACTGCAAACTCTGATCACGGAAAGGTTTAAACACACACGCTCACACTCTTTCTTCTTTTTAGGAGCATTAGAAATTCAAGGTGCATATAGTTATGTAATTAGGAACATCAATACGGCATTGCCCCAAGTGGATGAAAGGATGTAAAACGCGCATTGTCCCTGTTTTCCCGTTAAAATGTTAAATATATGTCTTTACCATATATATTGCAGCAGGCGCAAGAAAGCTTCATCGAGAGATATGACTACGATGACAGCATTATGCTTAGAAAGACACTGGACCGACTGAATTTTTTTGTGCAAAATCAAATACTCTTTAAGGATGACGATGCCGTCGTTCTTTTCACAGGGTAAGGACACCACATTAAATTACTGGTCGGTCTTCTAAGTGCATATAGAGGGAAGCTGCACATTGTGAGATTAGGAGAAAGCACAAAATAAAGATATAAAAGGCACCTAAGGAGGGACATTTTAAGAACTGCTATGAATTTCTTTATATTTTACATATGTGGTCTTATGTACAAAAATATTTAACTCTCCAAGAATTTTTTGTGATGACAGCAGGGCAGACGCAAACGAAAAAGAAGAAAGACACAGATTGCGTGCTGGATAATTAGTATAATTTCTTAGTTTTTGCGTGCCAAGCTTAAAAGTAGTGGAAAAACTTTACTATTGTAGAGAGAGAAACAGACACAACACCCGCTCGCTGGGCTGGCTGTTGTTCCTGAAAACAACAGCCAGCCAGTCGTAAGACCATAACTCACAACCCAGTTCGGCCTTTTACTTCGGTCATCACATTCGGCCACACTGCGTCTGTGCGCTTCCTAAAAAGCGAACACACGAAGCGCGACTTATCAGTTTTGCCGAAGCTCTCTTTTCTTCAGACGAGAAATGCGCACAGAAAAATTGTTTTTCCTGCGTTTTTCCGCACTCGTTTCACACGCCGGATGGCCTACACGTCACGTGTTCTCACCCAACCTTGCAGTAATGACGAAAGGTCCTTCGTACTTCGGGTGAAGCTTTTTGCCCGGCGATTGCGCGCATCGTTGGACCCACACCTCGTCTCCGACCTTGTATGGTGGCGCTGGTCGGTGGCGGCGGTCATAGTAGCGTTTCTGGGCCTCTTGCGTGTTTGTAGCTGTCTCGTGTGCCTTAGCCCGAATGACGCGACAGGTGGTCTGTCGTGAAGCCGTGCGTCCGACTTTCAAGGGGGTGTTCAAATTCTGGACGGCAGTCAGTTTTGGAATCTGGCCGTAGACCACTTCGTAAGGTGAAGTTCCAATAGAAACCTGGAACGCCGTGTTAATCGCGTATGCGGCTGCTTGCGGGTGGTCATCCCAGTCTGCTTCATTTGGTTTGTTATTTTTGCAGTAAGGAACGAGTCGAGCCAGTAGGGTCTGGTTGTACCTCTCCGTTAATCCATTCACTTGGGGATGGTATGCTGAAGTTTAATGATGTTCGACCCCAGCATTTCGGAGGTATGATCGCAGTTCACGACTGCGGTACGTAGTTGCTGTGTCTGAAATTATCTTTTAAAGACGATAGTCTTTCTCGGGATACTTGAACGCAAAAATTTTGGTCTTTCTGTCTGTCTGTCGGTAACCCGATTCAGCTACTCGGCCAAAGTGTAACCACTTTCTGAACGCCCAGCCATCGTGAACTGGTGTTGCCGTTCATACTTGTGAACATATTCGATCAAAAAGCAAATATTACGCAATCTGAGGTGCAACATCAATACATAATTATCAGGCCATGTGTTCCTTTATTAGAAAATACATAGATACGTAATTCTAAAGACCCTAGTGTTTGTTAGGCTGCGCCGAAAATGCGACGCTGTACACGAACTGCGACGCTTTGCACGAGAAAGCCTTCTGCCGACGATATGATGCTGCCGCTGGCAGTGGCCCTGGGTTCCATCTCACGCAGCGCCTTCTCTATTTTATCAATTCCAACCAGCTGCAGCCGATTCAACATGGAGTAGGTGCTGTCTCAGGCAAGGCAAAATATAGTAGTACGGCCGGCACAAGACTATCGTCTTTCGACGACATTTGCAGCGAAGCACGCAGATACGCGGCCAATTTTTTAGGTAGGCCGTGCTTCCATTCAAAGCGGTCCCGTAGAAATTTGATCACGAAGCCAGCTGCGAGAGAGGGCACCGCAGCAACTTCCACAAACTTCGACAAGTGGTCCACTGCGACTACGATGTACCGGTTCTCTGCGGCTGTAGTTGGTGATGGGCCGACGTGATCAATCCCGATGGTGTTAAAAATAGTATCAGGGAGTGGAATAAGCGTGAGTAGTCCAGGTTGGCAACCCGGGTGACGCTTATGCTTTTGGCACACCTCGGAGCTGCCGACGTACGACTGAACGCTTCTCTCCATTCTTGGCCACCAGAAACGTTCCTGGATCTTCCGAAGAGTAGCCCGCCGGCCTATGTGTCCGCCTTCGGGGACATCATGGATGGCGTGCAGGACTTCAGAACGCATGGTCGATGGAATCACTAAAATGTGGCGTTCTTCTTGGTTACTGGTCCAACAGCTTCGATACAACGTTTTTCCGCGGAGGACAAAATTTGAATTACTCTGCGTGTCTTCGAGGGACGTGATTAGTGCTGCCAAATCTGAATCAAACCGCTGAGAGTTCGAAACATCCTGCTGTGAGAACCAGATCCAGCCCTCTTTGGCTTGTGGGGAGCTTTCCTCGCACGGGTTCCGCGACAGTGCATCGGCAACCTGGTTTAGTGCTCCTGCTCGATGCTTCACATCGTAGGTGTCCTTCACGTCGAAGGGCCCCATGCAAACGTCGACGCTTTCTTGAGCATATTCGTGAGTGGAGCTGCTGTCGCTGCGAAGTTGGGAACGAACTTGCGCAGTTACGACGCGAGACCTAAAAATGCCTGAAGCTGTTTCAAACACGTTGGCGTAGGGAAGTTTGCTACTGCAGCCACTCTTTCAGGCAAAGGTTGAACACCGTCTGCCGAAACGGCGTGTCCCAGGTAAGAAATCGTGTCCGAGAGAAATTGGCATTTCTCTCGATTCAATCGAAATCCGGCATCGAATAGCCTTCGGAGGACTTCATCCAAGTTCCGAAGATGTTCTTGCTCTGTTGTGCCCACGACCAATATGTCGTCCAGATAAACGACACAAGCGTGATCTTTCAATGGGCCGAGGGCAATATTCATAGCGCGCTGAAATGTACTTGGCGCTGTCCGCAGCCCAAAAGGCATGCGGTTAAATTCGTAGAGGCCGGAAGGTGTCCGGAACGCTGTTTTGCACTTGTCTTCTTCGGCAACGTTAATTTGCCAATACCCCGCACGAAGATCAAGTGATGAAAAGAATCTAGCATGCCGCACAGTGTCAATGGCGTCGTCGATGTGGGGAAGTGGGTATGAATCGGGGATGGTGTGCTTGTTCAACTCCCGATAGTCGACACAAAACCTGAGGCTACCATTCTTCTTCCGGACTAGGACGACAGATGCGGCCCAGGGACTCGAAGAGGGTCTAATTACGCCAGCAGCCAGCATTTCCTGTACTTAATTTCTCGGCAATGACGACTCGTTCACGTTCGCGTAACGTCGTAGGGGTATAGAAATGGGCGCATGACCATCTGTGGGTATGCGATGTTCAAGTAGGCCAGAACCTGGTAGCAGCGATGTACTTTCCGCAACAATTGGTTTGTGTCGCTTGAGCACTGAGGGAAGAGTCTTAAGTCCATCAGGCTCACCTGTAGTTACCGCTGTAGCTGTTGACGCCGAGACCGATGGACGCAGAAAAACTCCACCACCCTCGATCACAAGCTGTACGTCACCCGATAGGAGATAATCCACTCCCAAGACCACATCGGTGGGCAAGTGCTCGAATACGGGATCAGCAGCAAGGAATTTGCTCCCGGCTTCAGTTTGGAGCTGAATGTCCAGTGCACCGACCGGTAAGACGCTGCCGCCGAGGCCGCAAAGGGGTGGCTCGGTCCAAGGCTGGAGGGTGACGGGGGCATGGCGTCGAAGCAGCGCCGTGCGTTGCGCTCCAGTATCCACCAGAGCCGTCAGCTCCCCGATGCCGTCAATGCGGACGCGAACTGTTGGGAGCGGCCGCGTTTGGTACTGGATTTCTTGATGCGGAGCTTGTGTGTAACTCTCGTATCCTTGTCCGCAGCGACTGCAAGGATGGCAATCACGTGACATTGTAGCCGCTGATTGCGTGGAGACAGCACGGGCACGCCGTTTAGCAGTATCCTGCAACTCTGCCGCCCTTCGGATGAAAGTCTCGAGGCCATCTTGTGCTGTATGTACAGACAGTATGGCAGCGTGCGTCGAGTCATAGATGTCATCGACAACGTACTGTGTGGCTGCCGGAGAGGGCCAGGCTATGCCACACGCCTTTAGGAGGTGTAACTTGTCGCAGAGATAGGCGGCAATGTCTTCTCTTGGGCCTTGCCGGCGCGACCGCATCTCCATGAAACGAGTGTCATAAGCGCCCGGCAGCGGTGCAAACGTAGACGTCAGGGCTGCGCTCCAACTAGACCAAGAGGCATACGTGCTTCCCTGAAAGCGATGCCAGGCTTGGGCAGCTCCTCGGAGACGCCCCTCCGCGACGGATTTCTTGGTGGACTCCGGCCAAGAATGTTTGAGCGCAACAGAGTCGACGGTGGCAATCCAGGTGGTAGGGTCGTTCTCGTAACCATGGAACTCCGGAATTGCGGTCTCGGAGAGTAGGGTAAGAGCAACACACCGAATGCCGGAGGTAGCGCAGCTTGCCATATCGTTGAGCTGCTGCGGCAGCATGCACGAGGACCGGGCAATGTCGGCGTCACAGTGCTGCCATGGAGCCGCCGTGGAGGCTTCGACGCCATCCTCAGCCTCCGGCAGTACTCGTCGGCTTCGAAGGGGCATGGACGTAGGTACATTGACGTAATCTGATGACTCTGCGTTTCGCGACTGCGCCATTGTAGAGAGAGAAACAGACACAACACCCGTTCGCTGGGTTGGCTGTTCTATTTCTGTTCTGAGCCGGTCGTAAGCCCACAACCCACAACCCAGTTCTGGCCTCTTCGACTTCGGTCATCACATTATGTACAGAAACCAGAAAGGCTTCTACACCAGTCCCCCGCAGACAATATGGGGATGACAAGCGGAGTCTGTCCGGCAGTGTGGTGCCGCTATTTCAAGGCCCCAATGGTACGGGCCATCAGTTGAGCTCTTTGGATCATTTGCAACTGTTCTTTCACGGCCGAATAGACAGCAGCACCTTCCATCTGTTCCATGTGCCATATTTGCGTCGTGCTCTTCTCCGCGCCCTGCACATACCACGTCATGTGAAAAAGTGGTGCTGTTGCCGCGGACAAATGCGTCTATACGCTATGGGTAGGGCTCCGTGTTTTCGATTAATCGGAAGAAATCTGATAAACAATCGTCGGTGAAATTTTTGTTAATTCGGATTTATGCAATAAACTGCGATTTTAAAAGCGCATTTTTAACGTTCAAATAGCATTTTCAAAGCTGACAATCATCAATCGGAAGAAGCGCAGCTCCATCAGAGGCACAAACCTCGTAAAGTATGCTTGTGTCTATAACAACAAGCTTTGATGTAATACGAGCAAACGTAGGTGTTTTGTCAAGTATTTGTGCTTGTATCTATATGTGTTTGCGCGTTCAAACATTCCAGACATCTAAATAAACTTAGTGTGTTCACATGTTTTCTTGTTGAGATATCGTTTCAGCTGAGATTTCAGAACAGTGAGAATAGTAATAATAACAGTAAGAGGTCCTTCAAGAAGATGAGGGAGGCTGGGATAAAAAGCTGGGAAGCAGCTAGCTTGACCGGCTCTCTCCCCCCAAAGTATACTTTGGTGAATTTACAGCAGTGCACATCAACAGCTTAAATTTACCAACAGGGTAAAGGAACAGAAAGTGAGAAAAAATAGAAGGATGGAAAAACAGGATTATCAGCAACAATGCACGCATTTTTATTGGAAAAAGTGACAGTTTCGCCACAAGGCAAAGCGATGAATGCGATAGCAACAAATTGGAATGTCAAGCGACGAATCCCAAGCATGTCGAAACGTGCAGCGCGCTGCTCACGCACACATGACGCACGAAAACAACACGCGCAGGACGAGAGCGAACTAAAAACATTCACAGCTCGGCACTTAACGCGCTGCTCAAACAAAAACGACGCACGAAACGTATTCACAGGTACAGACGAACGCGAACTAACAAGCGTCACAGTTGTTACTTCGCTGTGTTTGAAAAAGCGTGCTCTTTTCACAAACGGGGGGACTGCAGCGAGCGATGTGATCTGCGCGCCCGATAACTACAACGCTATCGTTCCGGCTAAAGCCCCATTCCCCGCCACCGCGAGATAAGCGCGCGCGCGCACGGGCATCTACACCCCCCCCCCCCCCCATTGGGTAAAGTGCGCGCCGGAGAGCTAGGAGCGCCCGAGAGCGCGCGTCGCGGCGAACGGGGCAGCTAAGCCCCGCCGAGCGCGGCCTTTGCGCCATCTCGCTGGTAAGGCTGAAAACACGCTGAAAACTCGCTGTATATAAATAGCTCGCCGTGTGAACGTTGAAGGACGTTCGCCTTCGTGGCTGAACGGTTAGCGCCGCGCGCTGCAGAGCGTTAGGTCCCTGGTTCGATGCCGCGCGTCGGAAACATTTTTCTGAATTATTTTTCTTTGAGGTTTTTATAAATATATAGATACATATACATATACGGGACATGACGATGACGCCAACGCCGACGGCGAAAACCAGCCGAGAGTGTCCATATAATTGCTATCGCAATAAAATTAATAAGAAGACATTGCAACAACTTCTAATGCAAAATTAAACATGGAATTTCAGATAATTGAAGTTTTACGAGAAATAAACTCCGATAAACGCCGAAATTCTTCCAAAAGAATAAACCTCGAAAAACACCCTCCGAATTTTAAGAAAGATAAACTCTGAAACCCAGGAGCCCTAGCTATGCGGTAGAACTTACAATATGATTTACGTGGTTGAGTACTCCGGGTTATTTTGACTACATGGGGCCCATTCGCCGGCTCTTACATCTGTGTTCACATTTGTTTTTGCAATTCGTCCCTTTCGTAATGCAGCCTTCAGGACCATCAATGCGCTTTTTCAACCATTTATGTTACTCATTTTCAGGTTGGATGTGGGCATGTTGTACACAAGCCCACCGATTTTGGACACCGACATCGTTGGTAGGTCCACGAAACGTGCAGTGTTCCGGGATGCATTTACAATGACAGAATATAGATGCGCCACAGCATTTATACGAGCGAATAGCCAGTACGGCGCTTAACGGGTGGTTGATGGAGTTAAAATGCTATTTCTTGAGACTTGCAACTAGGTATACGCATGAGGACAGGACAGATTGTTGTAACTTCATTGTTAATAATCAGAAATTTGCATACAGAAAAGCCTACGCCTCGCAATCCTATTACATTTTTGACTATCTGAAGAAATATCCATTGCAACAAAACGCCCCTTTTGCGGTTGTCGCTGAAATACGTCACCAGTGTCGTGGCTCTGCCACAAGAACTAATGCTGAGGAATCATCATCCGTTCAATGCGACATAATGTGTATTACATCTTCTACTGGTAATGTACTCTGTGGTATATATGCCCTATCGAGCATCTCCTCAGTCTGTAAAGTGACATCTGCGAGGTTTCTTTCGTAAAGATCTGCAACAGAGGGTGCAGATTGCCAAGGTACATTGCTGCTGAAGTCGTCAGTGAGGTAAGAAGAATCGTTAACACTTGCGCGACGAAACGCATCATTGGGAACAACAAGAGCAAACGACAGGCTCGGAATGAGGATACTAGTTATAGTGCTAAGCAAGATTTTTTACAAATATTCATTACCACAACCAGACGCTAGCACTGATACAGCTCATGTGATGCACGGCGTCGAACGTTCGATTGCGTGTGTGAAAGAAGAGTGTGTACACAGACGCTGGCCCATACATGAAAGGGCAAGTTCCCAACCTTGCGGTCATCCCTAGTGCAAGCCAACTCTTTAGGAGGACTAGCACGTTAGTCGCTTCAAACAACTATTTAATTTTGAAACTCAGGCAGGAAGACATCTAGCTTACGATGAAAATCAAGGATACGTGCTGCCTACGTAACTGCAGGTAGAAATTGAAGTTTTTGACTCAGGCTTATGACTAAGCAGGAAATACGACTGAAAGGTTTGCTTTATCCACAAATGTTATTGATGTTATCTATTTAGCATGAAACTCTACGTTTTTATCTCTGTGCGTCTAGCTGCAGCAACCTGAAAACAACAGCAAATTCTGGAAGGCGATACATCGAGAATGTCATGTCATGTGGTTCGATCAACACGGAATAAATCTTCCGCTTGCTTCGTAAAGGCCGTCATGGTACGATGGAACTTCGTTGCATGTCTCTCACTTTATTGTTGCTTCATGTCACGGTAATCTGTAAGAATCTGCTTCACGTTATGTAAACCATGTACTGTGTCTCAATGCACCGTTCGCCAAACTAAAGCAAAGGGGTCTTACAGAAGCCGACGTCATAGATGTGCTTCGAATAAGTGCATTTAAAAACATCTGTAACCAAATAACTCGTAAATCTCTTTTCATGACCTCTTCGCCTTGATATTAAATACCACATACACTTCTTTGTACTCGTGTTTTCCTAAGGAATAGGCCGTATTCTGAGGCGATCACTTTCGGAAAAAGTGTCGCCTTTCGTGACGTAGAATCTCGAATGTCCACTGACTTAAGTGAAAGCTTGCACGCCTTTTTTAACCAGCCAATCAGCGAGCTGAAAGCGACATTATGGTGAAATCTCCAGCTCAGAATGCGTCACTAAAGGCTTTGACATTTTCCAAACTGCAGGACTTGCGGAAGTAAGAGGTGCTTGCGGCTCTAAAAAGGCGGCTATCGTGGAAGACCTGCCCCGGACGTTCACCGCCGCTCACACCTTCGTGCACGAGGTTGGGCACCTGTGAGTTGCATTCGCATGAATATAGCTTTCTGAAGTGGGAAACTTCTCTCGAATAGTATCGTATTATTAGTCAACGTGGCGAGTTAGCTTCAATGGGGCTGACACTGTGGTGCATCTCACATGACTAAAACACAAAAAAAAAACATGTTTGAGTAAACCAGTGTGGTGAAGTCAAGCATAAGTGAAGATAGCTGAGCCAGTTGGTATGGATTCATGGTAACAAACAACGCGAAAAACAAGATGTACACAGCGGAAGGACACGCTTATTCTTGTCTTTTCTTCCTCTGTGTCCGTCTTGTTTTACGCACTGTTTGGTACCATGGGTAGTCAAGCATGGTGTATGGTATGTGGTGTATGGTGTATTGCTCATATTATATGCGAAAGTACATATTAGAGTGGAGACCCCTCTACTGTCCCACTGTTTGTCAACGGCAAATTGGGGTGCATATGTCTTTTGCATTTAATATCAAAATACCGCCACTGGTTAGCACTGCCTAATGTTAAATAACTCATGGCTAATGTCGGATTAAGCCTCACGCATAGACTGAATCTTCGCCTTTTTTAGAGCGGTTGTGATGGCACTCTGAATCGATCACCTTTTGTTCTATATACAAACCAGAATAATATTAAAGCCGTGAGCAAACGAAGAAACAAGGGATTGTAATAGGACGAGCAGGCAAACTATTTATAGTGATTTGGCGCGGGAGATATGGTTTGAGGGGCTTGATCTTCCCGTGCACTTCAGCGCGGTCCTATTGCAGATTTTTGTGTGGGTTCCACCTTGGAGCTATGATGTAACTTTTTATTAAGTGCAGAGCACATTAGGGAGCCAGGCTGTCGTATGCTGTCGTCGTCGCTTGGCGTAACGCAGGCAACACCACATATAGCATAGCCAGCTGTAGCATACCGAGCCCGCGCTCGCGCTTAAGAGAAGTCTTCTTTTTCTTGTTCTTCGAGCGCCTTGATGATGACTTGAACGCAAGCCTTCTTTATCTTCTTCTTCGAGTGCCATGATGATGTTATTAAGTGCTGGGCATTACTACTGTGGCTGGGGAAACACGACTACACAAACCACGCATATAAAAATTGAAAGGGCAAGCAAGCGACAAATAGAAACAGAGAGACAGGGAAAAATAGAAAGAACAATAGAAATAAAGCGAAAAAATGCACAAAAACTGGAAAAGAGAACAAGAAAGAAAGGGAGGAGGCAACAAAGAGAAAACCGAAAAAGAAACAAAGAAGGCTGCCCAGCTCCACACTTTCTCAAGGTTGGCACCACTAAGGCGAAGCTGCCTTAATTTTTCTTTGAGCTGAGCTGGTTGCACCAGTGTCAGTCATTAAGCTTGCT